>CM060346.1:1656370-1668870 GCA_030674155.1 Stramonita haemastoma
TACAGGTTGGTGTCATGGCCCTTCACACACCACACACACATGCACGCATGAACGCATGCACGCATGCATGTACGCGCGCTCACACATGAACACACACACATGCACACACACATACGCACATACGTACACGTGCACACACACACACGCACAGACGCTCACATGCACGCAATGCACACTAACAAATGCACATGCCTGCGTGCGCACAAGCACACACACACACAAAACGCATTTTGTTCTCGAATATATACGCACTTTATTGATGTTCAGACAATTAGGGTTACAAACAAAGCAAAGTTAGTAAACACCAACAAAGCAGAAGCAAACACAACAGCACTCAAACATACAGATAAACTGTTAACATGATCAATTTGAAGATTCACATAAAACAAAAGGCACATATGCCTACATAAGTGAACACAGATAAGATGGTTTGCCTCTGGAAATTAGGAACAAGCTCGGTTTCTTGGGAGACACAATGTTTGTAAAAAAATTTTGTTAAAAATAGTTAATGAAAAGCCCCAGCACAACAGTCACCACAAACAAGTAGAACAAGTCTTAAAGTTTTCTTCACTCAAGTATGAACTCTGTAACAATTGATGGGAATCCGGGAGCATATGGTAAAATATGCCTTTCAAATCAAAATTCACCCATTTGCTAATAGACAGCAAAGAAGGAAAGTGTACAGTATTGCCAGATGCTGGACTTAGACCCCTGACCGCACAGTGCCCTAGATAGTGGTGGGATGGAATTTCGAGTTACGAAGTGCAGTGCCAGCCGCCAACTTAAGAGTCGAATTTTCCCTGTTTTGAGCAGCTGTGGTGTGTGTTTGTGTGTGTGTGATATCCAAAATTCTATGTGTATGCAGCACCAGTCACGGGCACCACAGAATACACCACCACATTTCTGTCAATGATGATGATGAAGATTGATGGGCACCACAGTATACATCACTACATTTCCATTGCTGAAGGAGTCTTCACAAAACCTATATCATTCTGTATGTGTAATATGTGTGTGTATGTGTCTGTGCATGTGTGAGTTTGATATCTAAAAATCTATATGTATGCTGTTCCAGTCATGGGCACAACGGCATACATCACCACATTTCCACTGCTTAAGGAATCTTCACAAAACATGTATCAATCTGTATGTGTGTTTGTGTTTGTGTGTGTGTATGTGTGTGTACGTGTGTGTTGATATAATTATGTGTGATATGACACAAACACCACAGCATATACGACTTTTTTCTGTTCATGATGAACTTTCAACGTGCACCACAGCATACATCACCACATTTCCACTGCTGAAGGAGTCTTCAAAAATCCTTTCTCATTCTGTATGTGTGTGTATGTGAGTGTGTGTATGTGTTTGTGTGAGTGTGTTATATCTAAAAGTCTATATGTATGCTGCATTTCCGCTGATAAAGCGGAACATTGAACGGGCACCACAGTATACACCACCACATTTCCACTGCCATAGGAGTCTTCACAAAACCTATATCATTCTGTATGTGTGCGTGTGTTTGTATGTGTGTGTGATATCTAAAAATTTATGTGTATGATGTACCTGTCATAGGCACCACAGCATACACCACAACATTTCTATTGCTGGAGGAGTCTTCACAAAACCTATACCATTCTGTATGTGTGTGTATGTCTGATATCTAAAAATCTATATGTATGCTGTACCAGTCACAGGAACCATAGCATACACCACCACATTTCCGCTGATGAAGATGAACCTTGAACGAGAACCACAGTATACACCACATTTCCACTGCTAAAGGAGACTTCACAAAACCTATATCATTCTGTATGTCAATGTCAAAGTCAAAGTCAAAATTGTATTTTCAGATGGTACATTGAGTAAGCATCAATTTGCTTTTTTTTAATCAAACCATGTATGTGTGTGTGTGTTTATATGTGTGTGTAATATCTAAAAATGTATGTGTATGATGTACCAGTCATAGGCACCACAGCATACACCACAACATTTCCATTGCTGGAGGAGTCTTCACAAAACCTATACCATTCTGTATGTGTGTGTATGTCTGATATCTAAAAATCTATATGTATGCTGTAACAGTCACGGGCACCACAGTATACACAACATTTCCATTGCAGAAATTCACAAAATCTAAATCTTTCTGTATATGTGAGTGCATATGTGTGTGTGTGTGTGTAGTTGTTTGACTGATATCTAAAATTCTATATACCACCACATTTCCACTGCTGAAGGAGTCAATAACACTGGTTTAAGGTAAGATACAGCAGTGGTATTTTTTAAAAAAAACGTTCGAATTTTCGATAATTTCGATTTTGACTGATTCTGCACCTTTAAACATGATCTTATTCAATGTCCAAAAAAATGATCGGAAAATGGAAAAAAAATGCAATTAAAAGTGGTATGTAAACAGGGACAAGCGCATATTTTGAGCAATATTAACTTTTTTTCAGCAATTTTTGTGTCTTGACAACAAGCGTACTGCATAATGAAAACGCGCCTTGTTTCATATCAGAAGAACGGTCGCGATCTCCACTTTCCAATGAAGTATATGTCATTGTACACGGGAATCACCTTATTTAGGTTTTGCGGTATTTCCTAATACAACTGAAAGGCAGGAAAGGCCCGAAGTGTGGTTATAATGAGCTACCAGTATTCCGACCAATCAGCGGTGAGTTCCAACCAATCAGAACGCTCAGTGGTCACGGAGTCAGTGCGTGATCAAGCGTGCTTTCATTGTTATTGCTTTTGATTCGACATGAGTTAGCTGCAATATTCACTGCTTTTTCGATAGTTTTACTGGTTTTTCAACAGTTTTGAGTTTGTGATTTGGTGCAACCACTGAAAATTATGCCTGGACAAAAATCTGCCACACACATGAAAGAGACTAAGTGAGAAACTTGAGAAGATGCGTGCAGCAAAACAGCAGAAGACAGTTCCATCGTCTGCTTTGCCTCACTCGTCAACAACACATGTGGATCCTAGTCCTAATCAAAGTGCATCAAGGGGAAAAATACAGACAATGAAAGCAGCAGAACAAGTTGGAGGGGAGAAGAACAACAGTACAGTGAGCCGGTTTTAGTCCACATGTTTCAACTGAATCAGCTTCTGTGTGATCTGTGTAACCCTGAGTGTAGAGAGACAAGCCTGAGTGCGCAGATCAAAGAGAGACAAAATGCTTGTTTTGCTTCACTGCTCTTGCTTAGGTGTAACGGGAGGGTTGTTTGAGAAGAAAGAGATGTCATCCCTACAATCCAGGACAGTCAAAATAAAAATGTTGCATTTGAAATCAAACCCAAAATGGTTGTGTTCAGTCATAAAATGTTCTCCTCTTTCTTTCTTCATTTTCTCAAATTCCACATTTCACAGCACATACCCAAATTTATGTGAGGTTTGCTCATTTATGTGGAGTAGTAGACTGTTCCCCTTTAGCATGCTGCTTTGAAATGCATTTATCTTTATTTGTAAACAAAGGTTTTTGTTTTTCTTCGATTTTGTTGCATACATGCTGGTATTTCTAAATTATACTGTTAAAAAAAATTGAATTTTAGGATTTTATTCATTAAAAAATAATTGGGCCTGTATTGTAAAAAGCTTGCCTGCAAAGAAAAATAATATAATTATCTACATTTATTTATTTTATTTATTTATTTATTTATTCTTTTATATCGAGGATAATGGAATAAGCACTCTTGTGCTTTTTTATATCCAGTCCCCGTGCGTATGCAGTTTTGTAAATGTCATCTGTTCCCACCGGCACACGATGGCCTACTCTTACGAAAAGCTGAACAGGATTTAACGCAACAGGATTTAACGTGTGCACAAGATGTTCTGTGTGCGTACGCACACGGGGCCTCTGTTTAAAGTCTCATCCGAAGGACTTTTGGGGGAAAGTGGAGTCAGCACTGATGTTAACTCCAGGAGAAAAATTTCCTCGACCGGACTCGAACCCGGGTCGTCAAATTGCCAGCGCAATGTTCTGACCACTAGGCTATCCGTCCCCCTTAACATAACATAACAAAACAAACAACAGAAGTCTACGTTTATAACCTTCTCCACAAACTCAATAATATTTTTTTTTGTTTTGCGGCCATATTGGATGGTTTCCTTGGCAACAGTGGGTAAAACTGACCTAGAAATGCCTTTTTGCTAATCTAAGTGTGACCACCCTTGTTAGATGAGTGGCCAGGAATGAGCTATCCCTATTCCAGTGACTCTCTTATATAGGTTCCGTCACATATAAAGTCTGATATGGAGTGTATCTTTGTGCTAACGACTCAGGCTTTGTGCAAATCACAGACTTTGTGCCAAGGTCATTGGGTTGTAGGTTTTTTGGCACCCCAAAAAAAAGGTAAGGACAAGGAGAAGAAAAAAGGTCAATCTTGGACCCCCCTTGTCAAGGCCTCGAACCTAAAAAAAAAAAGATCCTAAAATCAAATAATATACCTATCGAGAAAGCTTACAGGGAGGAAAAAAGGCGACCCTGTAAGGCCACAACATAAGATGTACAATCAAATAATATACGTATCCAGGGAGAAAAGAAGGCGACCTTGTAAGGCCGCGAACCTAAGATCGTACAATCAAAAAATATACCTATGGGGAAAAAAGTTACAGTGAGAGTAAAGAGGGGGTGTGAGTTTGTGTGCATGGACTACTAAAGCCAGCTTTACACCTCTACACATGCTTTAAGGCTCAAAAAGTTTCCTCCCTTTAGGGAGCATGTAATTCAGACAAATGTCTTCTTCTTCGAGAACGAAAAAAAAGTTTGACCATGCTCGTCTGATGTGTGGCCAGGAATGACCTATCCCTATTCCAGTGAATCTCTTATATAGGTTCCCTCACATAAATATAAAGTCTGATATGGAGTGTATCTTTGTACTAACGACTCAGGCTTTGTGCAAATCACAGACTTTGTGCCAAGGACTCTGCTTTGTGCAAATCATAGACTTTGTGCCAACCACTTAGGCTTTGTGCCAATGACACAGACTTTGTGCAGACTTTGTGCTAATGACTCAGGCTTTGTGCAAATCACACACTTTGCGCCAAGGACTCAGGTCGTGGGGTTGTAAGTTTTTTAGCACCCGAAAAAAAGGTAGCAACAAGGAGAAGAAAAAAGGCCAAACTGGACCTCCCCCTTGTCAAGGCCTCGAACCTAAAAAAAAAAAAGATCCTAAAATCAAATAATATACCTATCAAGAAAGCTTACAGAGAGGAAAGAAGGGGACCCTGTAAGGCCACAAAGCTAAGATTGTACAATCAAATAATATACCTATTCAGGGAGAAAAGAATGCGACCCTGTAAGGCCGTGAACATAAGATTGTACAAGCAAATAATATACCTATCCAGGGAGAAAAGAAGGCGACCCTGTAAGGCCGTGAACCTAAGATGGTACAATCAAATAATATACCTATGGGAGAAAGCTTCCAGGGAGGAAAGAAGGGGACCCTCTAAGGCCACGAACCTAAGATCATACAATCAAATAATATACCTATCCAGGGAGAAAAGAAGGCGACCCTGTAAGGCCGCGAACCTAAGATGTACAATCAAATAATATACCTATCCAGGGAGAAAAGAAGGGGACCCTCTAAGGCCACGAACCTAAGATCATACAATCAAATAATATACCTATCCAGGGAGAAAAGAAGGTGACCCTGTAAGGCCGCGAACCTAAGATCGTACAATCAAATAATATACCTATGGGGAAAAAGGTTACAGTGAGAGTAAAGAGGGGGCATGAGTTTTTGCGCATGGACTACTAAAGACAGCTTTTCACCTCTACACATGCTTTAAGGCTCAAAAAGTTTCCTCCCTTTCGGGAGCATGTAATTCACACAAATGTGTTCTTCTTCTTGGAGAATGAAAAAAAAGTGCGCTCAAGCTTTGTGCAAATCACAGACTTTGTGCCAACAACTCGGGCTTTGTGCTAATCATAGACTTTGTACCAACGACTCAGGCTTTGTGCCAATGACACAGATTTTGTGCTAATGACTCAGGCTTTGTGCAAATCACAGACTTTGTGCAAACCATAGACTTTGTGCTAATGACTTAGGCTTTTTGCAATTCAGACTCTGTGCTAACAACTCAGGCTCTGTGCAAATCATAGACTTTGTGTCACTGTGTGGCTTGGGTGTCTGTCATAGGAGGTAAGTGTGTCTGGTGTCAGATGAGAGAGAAAGGAATGAGCTTTCCCATGATATCTGTTAGGAGTGGGTGAGTGAATAAATAAGAGAGGGGATGAATAAAGAAAATAAAGGAAGACTAATGTTGAAGAAGAAAGAAGAGAAACAAGTAAGTAAGAGAGAAGAAGACTGGAGTGGGGGGGTAAGGTAGTTCACAGCCTGTTGCTCGGTTCCTATAATTATGTCGGGACTGGATAGATGGCAGAAGATAGAAAAAAGAACGAGCTTTAAGATGATATCTGTTACAAGTGGATGGGATAATAAACAGCGATAAAGATGAATAAAGAAAGTAGGAGACTTTAAGTAATAACAGGAAAATCTGTCTGGGGTAGAGTGAAGCCCACTCCTCCCCTCTTTGTCGCTTTGTCGTTTCGGTGTCTCTCACGTAACCAGATGAATGGCAGAAGATGGAGAAATGAATGGGCTTTAAAATGATATATAACACAACCTGATTGGATAAGAAACAAGGATAACGACGAACAAAGAAAAAGGAGACTTGGTAAAAAATGGCAGATTTTTCAGACCCCTCCTCTCTTTGTTGCTTTGTCGTTTGGGTGTCTGTGACCTGAGGTAGATGTCTTACTGACCACAAGATAGAGAAATGAACAAGGTTTTCAATGGTATATAACACAAGCCGATCAGATAATAAATAACTGAAATAATCAAAAAAGAAACGGGAGACTGACAGTAAAGGAGCCATAGAGACAAGTAAGTAATAGAGATAGACTGCTCTGTGAAGAATCAGTCTGACCCCTGCTCTCTTTGTCGCTTTGTCGTTTTGGTGTCTCTTGAGTGAGAGGGACCGGATAAATGGCAGAAGATAGAGAAAAGAATAATCTTTAAGATGATATATAACATATTCCGATCTGATAATAAACAACGGTAACAACGAATAAAGAAATACGAGATTTTAGTATTAAAAAAAGGTAGATCTGTGGGACCCCTCCTCTGTTTCTCGTTGTGTCGTTTCTGTGTTTCTCACATGACGTATATCTCTTACAAACCACAAGATAGAAAAATGAACAAGGTTTTTAATGGTATATAACACAAGCCGATCCCATGAAAAATAACTTAGATAATCAAAAAAGAAACGCGAGACTGACAGTATAGAAGCACTAGAGAGCTTAACTAAGTAAGAGAGAGAAAGAGATGACTGAATCAGTCAGACCCCTACCGTGTTTGTCGCTTTGTCGCTTCGGTGTTTCTTGACTGAGCGGGGGCAAATAAATGGCAGAATATAGAAGAGAGAATGATTTAATTGTTAGTGACAGAGAATAACACTGTGGATGCTGATTTTTTGTATTAAAAAATTTGTGTTTTGGGGTTTTTGTTTTTTCTTTTTTATTGTAATAATGTTGTTACACTCGGGGACCATAAATCTTGACTTTGGAGCCAAAAAATGGCTTTTACAGCGTGAAAATGGGTTCTGAAATGCCTATCTGGAGTTTACTACACAAAAATTTCACATCTCTGGCTTATGTGGAGCAGTAAAAAAGAGGGCAAGTTGACTATGGAGCCTAAAAATTTCATCTGGAGCATGAAAATGTTGTCTGGAGCATGAAAATGGACTGCAAACTTGAAATCAGGAGCCAAAATGTCCACTTTGCAATAACAGAAATGCCTGTTTTCCAGATTTTCAGTCTGAAAGTTGATTCTGGAGCATGAATCATTGTCTGGGTCCTGTATTTGTTGACAATGTCTGAAAACTGGCATTTTTTCATATTTTTTTTCCCTATTCTAACTTCTGAAAAATGCATTTTGCTCAGGTTTTTGTCAATTTCAGGCCAGAATGTCAACAAAAATCAGCCAACACGTCAAAAAAATACATTTTTTTCCAGATTTTCTGTCTCTGAGGAGTAACTGTGAAGTCTGAAAGTCGCGTTGTGGACCATGAAACCTATATTTCCCAAAATTTCCACCAAAATGGCGGTATTTCCCAATTTTTTCCTCCTATTGTTACCTCAGAAAAGTGCATTTTGCTCAGTTTTTCTTCAATCTCGGGCAAGAATGTCAATAAAAATCATTTTTTTTCAGATTTTCACCCTCAAATGAGTAATATATAGCTCAGAGACTGGTTTTAAACATCTGATAACTGCATTTTCCTCAATCTCGGGCCAAAATGTCAACAAAATGCTTTTTTTTTTTGCAGATTGTCACTTTCTGACACCTACCTGTGGAACCTAAAACTGGGATCTTGAAGTGGAAACCTCTTCTGGGGCCTATATTCATGGGAAGTTTCCTAAGGGTTATGGTTAGGGATAGGGTTAAGGTAGGTTAGGGTTAGGGTTAGGGTTAGGGGTAAGGGTTTAGGGTTAGGGTTTAGGGTTAGGGTTTAGAGTTAGGGTTTAGGGTTTTGTTAGGGTTTAGGGTTAGGGTTTAGGTTTAGGGTTAGGGTTTAGGGTTAGGGTTAGGATTAGGTTTAGGATTAGAGTTAGGTTAGGTTTTGGGTTAGGTTAGGGTTAGGGTTAGGGTCAGGGTTAGGGTTTTGGGTAAGGGTTAGGTTTGGTTTAGGGTAAGGTTTAGGGTTAGGGTTTAGTTAGGTTACGGTTAGAAGAGTCGGGCTGGGCAAAAGCATACCAACCCCCGCCCGAAAAAGATGCTGTTTTGAGCACAGATGCCAGCGAAAGAGCTGTTTTTAGCCATGTTGATCCCCGACTTTGAAACGGTAAAAGACCCCACAGCACCAAGACAGTATCGTACTGTATGCATACAGTCTATCCCACCATCTTGGATAGGTGTGGCACCGGATTTGTGGCAACACGAGGGCCCCAAGAGCTAAGAGAGCTAGTTTGTGGGAAGGAAAGCTGGTAAGTGTACGCAACAAAAAACAAGGATCGGCCACAAGAATAATGACAATATACAGCAATATGATGCAGCACAACAAAGTGCAGGGTGTCCGCCACATGCATGCACACAAACAAACACACTGACAAAAACCAGCGCGCACATGTGTGCGCAAAAGCAGACCCTACCTCCACCCTGAAAAAGGTGTTGTTTTAAGCCATTTTGTTTCTCTTCTAAACAGTCTCCTTTTTCTTTGGAAGGATGTGTACGCGTGCGTGTTCGCATACCCACTCGTCTTTTTTTGTCATTGGGCATGTAGCCTAGTCCTTGATCTTTCTTGCGGTGCATCATACTATTATATATTTGGATTATTTCTATCAGTACCACGACGTTTTATATGTGCTTTTCTTGCGACAAAGTTTCTAGATTAAGAACTGGCAGGGTTGGGTGGGGCTGGGCTTCGTCGAAAGTGTTACATCACCACGAGTCTGGTGCCACGCATATCAAAGATACTGGAAAGGTGTGTAGGCATACAGTGCTGCACTCCCTTGCTGCCCTGGGATCGGAAATCGGGGCAGGGCGGCATTGGACCCAGCACGTTTAGTGGCATCTTTTCGAAACAGTGGCCTTTTTTCTTTGGGAGGGTGTGTATGCGCACGCGTTTTCATGCGTGCACACACTTGTCTTTGGATATGCCTTTTCTTGTGTTTTGGCATGTCGCCCAGTCCCTGCTCTTTCTTGCGGTGCACAAAACTATTGTATATGATGATTATTGCTATGAGTACCGCGACGTTTTATGAGCTTTCCTTGCGAAAATGTTGCTAGATTCAGATCCGGCTGAGTTGGGTGGGGCTGGGCCTCGTCGGAAGGGTGACATCGCCACGAGTCTGGCGTCAAGCATATCAAAGATGCTGGTAAGGTGTGTATGCATACAGTGTCACACTCCCTTGCCTCCGTGGGTTCGGAAATCAGGGCAGGGCAGCACTGCAACCAATACATTTAGTGGCATCTTTTCAAAACTGTTCCCTTATTTTGTGGGAGAGTGTGTATGCACACGCATTTGCGTGCATGTGTTCATCTTTGGGTATGTCTTACCTATTTTTGAGCATGTGGCCGAGTCCCTGCTCTTTCTGGAGTTGCATGATACTATTGTATATTATGATTATTAGAGGGGGGGGGGGGGGGATTATGTGTTTGCAGAAGCCACTTCTTTATGTTTAAAGCCACTTTATTATATTTCAAGCCACTTCCTTTTTTTAAAGCTTTTCCATTATGTTTGATTTATGTATGAAACCGCTCCATTATGCTTTTAGCTGCTTCACAATGTTTGAAGCGAATGTAATTTCAGCCAGTTCATTATGATTGAAGCCACTTCAATTACTTTAAATTCATTTAGTGACTTGTTCAGTCACTTGAGTAGTCTAATGAATGCTTGAAGTGCAGAATGCCGGAGACAAGGCAAAGCAAATTCTTTTATTTCAAGGACAATGAATAAGCACTCTGTGCTTTCTTACATCCAGTCCCCAACCTTATCAGGGATACGATCAAGAGAAAAAAAGAAAAAAAAACGTTCTTTAACTAATAGTGAAATACCAGGAACAAGAAACTATACCCAGTGCCAAACAATAGACAAGAAACTAGGAGAGGAAGACTATACTAAGGTAATAAATATGCACTCATGAGGAAAACAAAAATAAAGAACAAATGATAATTTTTATTTTTAAAAAAGAAAAAGAAGCCCTAATAGTAATAGATAAAGAAGAAACATGAGAACCTAACGAGGTCAACCAGAGAGAGATTGATTGATAGATTGATTTGATAGATATATTCTTTTATATTGAGGATAATGGAATAAGCACTCTTGTGCTTTTTTTCATCCAGTCCCCGTGTGTATGCAGTTTTGTAAATGTCATCTGTTCCCATTGGCCTAATTTTACGAAAAGCGGAACAGGATTTATTGTGTGCACAAGGTGTTCTGCTGCGTTTGCACACTGGGCCTTGGTTTAAAGTCTCATCCGAAGGATTTTTGGGGAGTGTGGAGTCAGCACTGATGTTAACTCCAGGAGAAAAATCTCCTCAACCGGATTTCAACCCAGGTCGTCAAATTGCCAGCGCAATGTTCTGACCACTAGGCTATCTGTCTCCAGAGAGAGAGAGAGAAAGAGAGACAGAGTCAGAGAGACAGAGACAGAGAGAGAGAGATTTAACACTTTCTACCCCGGGTATGGATTAATCCGTACCACGCGATCATCTCCCCTGGACGGGGTACCAGCAGGTACTTTCACTTTCGCCCTCCCATTCATAGGCCAGCTAAAAGGGGTGGGAAGAGGGGGGGGGGGTGACTGGGGAGGGGCGTGGCCTTCGTACTGTGAATACCATAAACACCAACTGTTTACATGAAAATGAACTACAAGCCACCTGGTGAAGTGCAAACATTCTGTACATATGAATAAAATAGTGTAGAAAAGTTCAGGAACTTTCTTGGACTAGGGAAGAAATGTTATCTATATATTCCATGATCGTTATTGTGACAGTGTCGTGTCTGCAGTTCAGTGCTTCCCTTTGATTATATTACATTTGATGCATGCTGGAAGAAAACTTGTATAGTACCTATGTTTGTCCCTGTTTATTTGAGATTCTTGTATAGTTTTGTTGTTGTTGTGTTGTATTTGTTGCATACATTGTGTAAAAATCATAAGCCTATCAGTGGGATCACCACCTAAAATCAGAGCAATTGCGTAATTTGACATCATAATTAACATACTCTTTTTTATGCAATATAAATTTTTATGCACGCATATAATGGGCAGTCATTTACCCACACAATGCCATAGTTTCATAAGAAATGGGCTTCAAACAAAAAAGATATGAGGATTTTACTATGATGACCCAGTGCACACTGCACTCAGCTGCTGCAGGGCTGTTCCACAGAGACTGCAGTGCAACTGCTTAATCAATTTAGAAAATAAAAGCACAGGTTGAATTATTAACACTTTGTATGAATCTTATTCATTTATTTTTCTTGTTTTTTGTTTTGAAGAGAATAGTTAACCAGTTGTGTGCATTTTCTACATCCCGTCCCTGAGTGCATGGGGTCAATGACCTCAATACTGATGTTAACTCCAGAAGAAAAATCCTCCTGAACAGACCTCTTGGTGGGGGGTCAATCCTGGGCTCAAACCCAAATAATTTAAGTCATGTGCATGCACACACATGTGTAGGTATGTGTATGAGCACAGGCATGCATTGAACAATAGACCACTGTGTGTTTCAACATGCAAACACAGGCCTGTTCCCTCTCCCCTAAACTGAGCATCTTAAAAAAAAACAACTACACACACAGCCACGAAACTGCTTTGCAGATAAATGTGTGGGGGTACCGGATTGTATCCAAGTATGCCTTCATTGTGTCAGTGCAGTGAGTGAGTTCAGTTCTGAATACAGTGGACGATTCTTAAAACATGACAGATGGATAGTGAAAACAGGAAATGAACTATGGTGGCTTGAATAATAGAAAATGAATGTAGGAGGCAG
>CM060346.1:1673870-1736370 GCA_030674155.1 Stramonita haemastoma
TTGGGGAGAGTGGAGTTCCATGGCCACGGAGTTCTGTGTGTGTATGTGTGTGTGTATATGTGTGTGTGTGTGTGTATGTTTGTGTGTGTGTGTTAACCACTAGCCATGGAAGCATATTTGTTCTTCCTACATAACTGATGTTCTTGTGCTTTATTTATTATGGATATTTCTTTCAGCTTACCAAAAAAAAACACCACCAAACAAACACAATTATTTTTACTTCGTGGTTCTGGAATGAAATAAAGAAGACCTGGGATCACAAAACCCTCTACCCTAGTGTTCCTGGATTATTTGAAAACTCAGCTGACATGAACTGTTATTTGTGGTCAGTTGACTTTTTTCATTTATTTTGTTGGGTGAGGGAGAGAAGCATATTTTCTATGAAATAGAGAAAACATCAAAACAAATGTTAATTTCTCTCATCCATTCAAATAGCAGATAAGTCTTGTTTTGTTGAGCACAGATCAAAAGTTCAAGGGCAGTTTAGAAAAATGAATGTCAGGCAACCAGTAATGAAAATATTAGAGGGATGGATAACAGTGATCAGCAAATACAACACTTTGTGCAAAAGTAATAAATGGTAGAAAATGCTCGGTTTATTCTTTTTATTTCACTTACATTGCAGAGGCAAACGCTTTTATTTTATTTCAAGATTTTAGGAAAAAAAACATCCAGATATTCCAAAATTGCAGAGACATGATAGATATGGCCAGTTGGACTTTACTGAAGAACAGATTATTCATCTTGTAGATAGTGGTGAATATGAAAAAGTTCGTCAATGGTTTATTTACTAAACATTCTAGGCCCAGTAAAAACAAGTGAAATGAAAAATTGTAAAAATTGCTATGCAGTAAAAAAAGAAAGAAGAAAAAACACGAGGGATACCACTTGTGAGTACTACTTGTGCTTTGTGGATAGCACAAATTGTCATTTTAGTTTACATATAGGTTAGCTGAGTGAGAGTGGTTATGTGGGGGAGGGGGGGGGGGGGGCGGAGGCCACCTTTTTTTTTATGCATTCACTAATAAAATCTTAATCAATTCAGTTCTGTTTATTACAACAGTGAGGGAAACATGGTGACATGGTTACTTCAGATCAAAAGAAAAAAAGAATTGGTATTTGTCACATGTAGTAGTTTTGCTACTTCCTATGGATGCCCTAAGGTCTATCTTTTATCTATTTAACACTTTCTATCCCGGGTACAGATCTATCTGTACCACGTCATCATCTCCCCTGGACGGGGTACGCATATATCTGTACCACAGCAGGTACTTTCACTTTCGCCCTCCCATTCTGTTCTATTCTCAAATGGTCGTTTTAGTTTGTTGCCTTTAGCTGCCACGTTAGTCGCACATCGTTTACAGCTAATTTGCATATAAATTGAGCGTGTTTTTGTTGTGTTTATTGTTGTTTTACGTGTCATATGCTTGCAGTATGGCTTTGGTACATCAGACTTTCACTGCTGATGAAGTAAAAGAAGTTTTAAACGAGTTATTAGGTTGCCGATAAAGATCATGTTTAGAATAGAGATTGTGAGAGCTTTGAGTCTCCAAATACTAACTGTGTGCCGCTCCTCAAGTGAGATAGGCCAGGTGAAAGGGATGGGGGGGGGGGTGTTACTGGGGAGGGGTGTGGCCTTGGTACTGTGAGTACTGCTATGATAAACGCCAACTGTGTACATGAAAATGAACTACAAGCCACCTGGTGAAGTGCAAACATTCGTACATATGTACACAGTAGTGTAGAAAAGTTCAGGAACTTACTCGGACTAGGGAAGAAATGTTATCTGTATATTCCATGATCATTATTGTGACAGTGTCCTGTGTACAGTTCAGTGGTCCCCATTGATTATATTACATTCGATGCTGGAAGAAAACTTGTGTAGTACCTATGTTTTTTGCCTGTTTATTTGTGATTCTTGTAGTTCTTTTGTTGTTGTGTTGTATTTGTTGCACGCATTGCGTAAAATTCATAAGATCATCAGTGAGATCACCACTTAAAATCAGAGCAATTATGTAATTTGACACTATAATTAACATATTCTTTTTTATGCAATATAGACTTTTATGCACGCATATAATGGGCAGTCATTTACCCACACAATGCTCTAGTTTCATAAATAATGGGCTTCAAACTAAAAACATATGAGGATTTTACTATGATGACCCAGTGCACACTTCACTCAGATGCTGCAGGGCTGGTCCACAGAGACTGCAGTACAGCTGCACCCTTGGGGTACAAAGTGTTAATTATCTTTTAATAGAACATGCCTAGAAAGAGAGAAAAAAGTGTGCAAGACATATTGGATTCCTATTTATAATCATTTATACATTTGGATAACCAAAGGTACTGCATCAAATAAAGTAGTTTGTGCTGATGGGAGCAACTGGTCTATTTTTAGTAACAATAGTAGCAATTATATGCATAAAAAAGAAGTTTTATGAAGTTTGTGATCACATTTCTTTTTTTAATTTTTAATTTTATTTTATACCACTTTATGTCATAGCATATTTATCTGCATAAAATTTGGGCTGCTCTCCACGGGGTAGCACGTCAACAACAAGTGCATCGCCTACCCTTTTTTTTTTTTTTACCCTCAAGGATGGTGTCTAAACATGATGCCTGTGTGTGTGCAGCTTTTTTTAAATATAATTTTGTCATCCACTCCAACTGGCACTCTATAGCCTGGTCTTCTAAAAGGTGGAATGCGATTTTAATGTGTGGGCAAGATGTTCTGCATGCGTTCACACACAGACCTTGGTTTATAGCCTCATCCGAATGACTTTGACATTCAGTTCGATTTTTTTGTCTAACTAGGAAGAAACGGCAATCTGGGTACAAACCCAGAAACTCACCGTTTACATATTGGCAGGAAAACGTCTTAACCATCCTGCCACCGTCCTTCCTTAGGCTTTTTTTGACTTACTCAGGCTGTGGGGAGGGGAGGGAGGTGGGTTATGTTTATTACTATTTTTATTTATTCTTTTATGTCAAGGATACTGGAATAAGCAAACATATGCTTTTTTATATCGAGTCCCCGTGTGTATGCAGCTTTGTAAATGTCATCTGTTCCCACCGGCACACAATGGCCTACTCTTACAAAAAGCGGAACAGGATTTAACGTGTGCGCAAGATGTTCTATGTGAGTTCGCGCATGGGCCTCAATTTTTAGTCTCATCCGAAAAACTTTTGGGGAGAGTAGAGTCAGCACTTATGTTAAATTCAGATGAAAAATCCCCTCGGCTGCGTATGAAATGGGTCGTTATATTGCCAGCTTAATATTCTGACCACTATGTTATCCCGTCCTGTGTGTGTGTGTGTGTGTGGAGTGTGTGTTTGTGTGTGTGTGTGTGTGTGTGTTTGTGTGTGTGTGTGATAGTATATCAGTTACATGACAAATGTGACTTTTTAATTCATATTATTTCATTCTTTTCTATTGAGGATAATGGGATATGCACTCATGTGTTTCTTTTCATCTGTACCCGTATATATGCAGTTGTGTAAATATTGTCATCTGTTCCCACCGGCACAAAATGGCCTACTTTTACAAAAAGCGGAACAGGATTTAATGTGTGCGCAAGATGTTCTGCGTGCGTTTGGACACTGGGCTTAGGTTAAGTTTTATCCGAAAGACTTTTAGGGAGAGTGCAGTTTGACGGCCACGGAGTTCTGTATATGTATGTGTGTGTATGTGTGTGTATGTGTCGTGTGTGTGTGTGTGTTAACCACTAGCCATGCAAGCATTTTTGTTCTTCCTATATAACTGATGTTCTTGTGCTTTATCTATTATGGATATTTCTTTCAGCTTACCCAAAAAATAAAACCCTAGAGAAAAAACAAAACAAACAAGGAAAATTATTTTTACTTTCTCGTTCAGGAATGAAATACGGAGGACCTGGGATCAAGACACCCTCTACCTTCCTTTGTACCCACCCATCCCCCGGTGTTTACCTGGATGATGGGAAAACTCAGCTGGCACGGACTGTTATTTGTGGTCAGTGGACTTTTTTCTATTATTTCGTTGGGTGAGGGAGAGGACCATACTTTCTATGCAATATAGAAACATCAAAGCAAATTTTCCTTTCTGTCACCCATTCAAACAGCAAAAACAGCACAGATAAAAAGTTAAGGGGCTGTTTAGAAAAATGAATCTCAGGCAACCAGAAGTAGTAAAAGATTAGAATGAAAATATTGGAAGGGTTGATAACAGTATTCAGCAAATTCAACCCCTTGTGCAAATGTAACAAATGGTAGACAGTAAAAACAAAGGAAATAAATAACTGTAAAAAAAAAATGCTATGCAGTAAAAAAGAAAGAACAAAAAACAAATGTAATGTGTACCACTTGTTGCTACTATCTGTGCTTTATGGATAGCAGAAAATTGTCTTTTTAGTTACCATATAGGTTAGCTGAGTGAAAGTAGGTGGGTGGGGGGGAGGCCACCTTTATATTCATGTATTTGTGACGCTCCACAATATAAGGAGTCACATTGCACCATAGGTCAAATTTTAGTTATTGACATGTTAACTATTTGCAATAACAGGGCTATACAATACAAAAAAACAGTTTGAAAATCGAACAATTTTATCAAAAGTTATTACAAATTGAAACGACAGACTGCAGGATGTGACAAAATGAGAAACAGGCAAGATTATTTTTGTAACAGATTGTCAGAATGAGGGCTTGGGGGTATTTTCAAAACATATTTAAAAGGAAAAGGAATAAAAAAAATTATGCCTTGATATTTCATTACAAGGTAGACTAATGGATATAGTTTAATAATCAATCAAAATCTCTAAATTGACAACTGGACCCCCACCTGTCTTTAATGGCTGCTTGTGCAAATTTGGGTAATATGCTAAGCGACTGATTTCGTGGTGGAGCGTCACGTTTACTAATTAATCCGAAACAGATTAAATCTGTTTTATTACAACAGTGAGGGAAACAGGGTGGCAGGGTGACTTGAGATCCAAAAACTAAAAAAATTGGTATTTGTCACATGCAGTAGTTTTGCTACTTCCTTCCTATGGATTCCCTATGGTATATCTTTTATTCATTTAATTATCTTTTAATAGAACATGTCAAGTCAGAGAGAAAAAAGTATGCAAGACATATTGGATTCTTTTTTATAATCATTTATACATTTGGATAACTAAAGGTACTTTATCAAATAAGGTGGTTTTAGCTGATGGGAGCAACTGGTCTATTCTTAGCAACAATAGTAGCTGTTATATTCACAAAAAAGAAGTTTTATGAGTTTTGTGATCACATTTTTTTTGTAATTTTCAATTTTATTTTATACCACTTTATGTCACAACATTTTTATCTCCATGAAATTTGGGCTCCTCTCCCCGGGGATAGCACGTCTACAACAAGTGCATCGCCTACCCATTATTTTAGTTTTTCTACCCTCAAGGATTGTGTCTAGACATAACACCTGTGTGTGTGCAGCTTGTTTTTTTTACTAATTTTGTCAACCGCTGCAACTGGCCAGCTCTTCCAAAAGGTGGAATGGGATTTTAACGTGTGCGCAAGATGTTCTGCGTGCAGTCGCAGAAGTACCTCGGTTTATAGCCTCATCCGAATGACTTTGACATTCAGTTCGATTTTTTTGTCAAACTAGGAAGAAATGGCAAGCTAGGTATGAACCCAGAAACTAGCCATTTACATATTGGCAGGCAAATATCGTAACCATCCTGCCACCATCCTTCCACATATATATATATATATTTTATTTTCTTGTAATATATAAATGTTTAGTATGCAAACTTGTGGAAGTGAATTGTTAACTGTCAATAATATTTTCATAAGCGAATTTGCTTCGACACACATGAGTGACACTGGCAGTTTAGCCTACTTTGAGTCTGTTAGTGGAAAGAATAAATTAACTTCACTAAGCTTATGTTCAGTCTAAATGCGCAGTTGTACAAATTGTATTGTTATTATAATGCTTATGATTATGTGTCATGATTTTAGCATTTTTCTCTCTGTAATCACTCTTTTTGCAAAGAATTACTATTTTCATTTATTTTTTTATTCTTGTGTATTCAGTTTTGTAAATATCATTCATTCCCATCACCACACGTTGGCCTTCTCTTATGAAAAGCGGAACAGGATTTAATGTGTAGGCAAGATGTTCTGCGTGCATTCGCACTGGCCTGTGTTTATAGTTTCATGGTTTATAATCCCATCTGAAGGACATACTTAGCCTTTGGGGGGGGGGGGGGGAGGAAGGTGGGGTATGTTTATTACTATTTTTATTCATTCTTTTATGTCAAGGATACTGGAATATGCAAACATATGCTTTTTTACATCCAGTCCCCGTGTGTATGCAGCTTTTAAAATGTCATATGTTCCCACCGACACACAATAACCTACTCTTATGAAAAGTGGAACAAGATTTAACGTGTGCGCAAGATGTTCTACATGCGTTCCCACACAGGCCTGGGTTTTTAGTCTCATCCAAAGGACATTTGGGGAGAGCAGAGTCAGCGCTTATGTTAAATTCAGAGGAAAAATCCCTCGACCCGGAATTGAACCGGGTCGTCATATTCCGAGCGCAATAATCTGACCACTATGCTATCCCATCCCGTGTGTGTGTGTGGTGTGTGTGTGTGTGTGTGTTTGTGTGTGTGTGTGTGTGTGTGTGTGTGTGTGTGTGTGTGTGTGTGTGTGTGTGTGTGTGTGTGTGTGTGTGTGTATGTGTGTACGTGTGTGTGTGTGAGATAGTATTTTAGTTACATGACAAATGTGACTTTTTCATTTATTTTTGTAAATTCTTTTCTATTGAGGTTAATGGGATAAGCATTCATGTATTTCTTTTTATCTGTCCCCGTGTATATTCAGTTGTGTAAATATTATCATCTGTTCCCACTGGCACATAATGCACTACTTTTATGAAGAGCGGAACAAGATTTAACGTGTGCGCAAAATCTTTTCCGTGCGTGTGGACACTGGGCCTTGGTTTTGTTTCATCCGAAAGACTTTTGGGGAGAGTGCAGTTCGACGGCCATGGAGTTCTGTGTGTGTATGTGTGTGTGTGTGTTAACCACTAGCCATGCAAGTATTTTCATTCTTCCTATATAACTGATGTTCTTGTGCTTTATTTATTATGGATATTTCTTTCAGCTTATCCCCAAAATACCAACCCAAAGTGAAAACAAAACAAACAAAGAAAACTATTTTTACTTTGTGGTTCAGAAATGAAATACGGAGGACCTGGAATCACGACACCCTCTACCTTCCTTTGTACCCACCATCCCCCGGTGTTTACCTGGATGATGTGAAAACTCAGCTGACATGGACTGTTAATTGTGGTCAGTGGACTTTTTTCATTTATTTTGTTGGGTGAGGGAGAGGAACATACTTTCTATGCAATAGAGAAACATCAAAAGAAATTTTCCTTACTGTCACCCATTCAAACAGCAAATTGGTCTTGTTTTGTTCAGCAGAGATAAAAAGTTCAGGGGCAGTTTAGATAAATGAATGTCCGGCAACCAGAACTAGTAAAAGTTTATAATGAAAATATTGGAGGGGTGGATAACAGTGATTAGCAAATACAACACCGTGTGCAAAAGTAAGAAATGGTAAAAAACGCTGGGTGTTATTATTTTTTAAAATTTCATTTACATTGCAGAGGTAAACGCTTTTATCTTATTTCAAGATTTTAGGAAAAAGCATCCAGATATTCCAAAATTACAGAGACATGATAGGTATGGCCAGTGGGACTTTGCTGAAGAACCGACTATTCAACTTGTAGGTAGTGGTGAATAAAAAAAAAGTTCCCTAGGCATCTGCCAATACTTTATTTACTAAACATTCTAGTCCCAGTAAAAATAAATGAAATCAATAACTGTAAAAAAAAAAATGCTATGCAGTAAAAAAGAAAGAACAAAAAACACATGTAAGGTGTACCACTTGTTGCTACTACCTGTGCTTTATGGATAGCAGAAAATTGTCTTTTTAGTCAACATATAAGTTAGCTGAGTGAAATTGGGTAGGTGGCGGGTGGGGGGGGGGGGAGGGGGGGGGGGGGGGCGGCGCAATTGTTGAGGCCACCTTTAAAATTCATGTATTTACTTATTAATCTGAAACAGTTCAATTCTGTTTTATTACAACAGTGAGGGAAACAGGGTGGCAGGGTGACTTGAGATCCAAACACTAAAAGAATTGATATTTGTCACATGTAGTAGTTTTGCTACTTCCTTCCTATGGTCTATCTTTTATTTATTTAATTTTTTTTTAATAGAACATGTCAAGAAAGAGAGAAAAAAAGTGTGCAACGCATATTGCATTCCTATTTATAATCATTTATACATTTGCAGAACCAAAGGTACTGCATCAAATGAGGTGGTTTGTGCTAATTGGAACAACTGGTCTTCTTTTTTATTAACAATAGTAACAATTATATTCATAAAAAAGTTTTATGAAGTTTGTGATCACATTTTTTAAAAAACTTTATTTTAATCCACTTTATGTTACAGCATATTTCTCTGCATGAAATTTAGGTAACTCTCCCTGAGGAGAGCATGTCGCCACAAGTGTAGTGCGTACCCATTATTTTATTTCTTTTCCCTCAGGGATGATGTTTCACTATGACACCTGTGTGGATGCTCGTTTAAAAAAAAAATTGTCAACTGCTCCTATCGGCACACTATGGCCTGTTCTTTAGAAAGGCTGAACGGAATTTAATATGTGCGCAAGATGTTCTGCGTGCATTCGCACATGAACCTTGGTTTATAGTCTCAACTGAATGACTTTGACATTCAGTTCAATTTTTTCGTCGAACTGGGAAGAAAGGGCGAGCTGAGTACGAAACCCAGAAACTCACCATTTGCATACTGGCAGGCAAACGTCTTAACCATCCTGCCCCCATCCTTCCACATATATATTTTTTCATTTTCTTGTAATATTATATAAATATTTAATATGCAAACTTGTTGAAATGAATTGTTAACTGTCAATAATATTTTCATAAACAAATTTGCTTCAACACACGAGTGACACTGGCAGTTTGACCTACTTCCAGTCTGTCAGTATAATGAATAGTTTTACTTCATTAAGCTTATGCTCAGTCTAAATTGACAGTTCTACAAACTGTATTGTTATCATAATGATTATGATTATGTGTCATGATTTTAGCATTTTTCTCTCTTTGTAATCACTCTTTTTGCAATGAATTATTATTTTCATTTATTTTTTCATTCTTGTGTATGCAGTTTTGTAAATGTTATCTGTTCTTATCAGCACATGATGGCCTTCTCTTATGAAAAGCGGATTTAGTGTGTGGGCAAGATGTTCTGCGTACGTTCACACAGGCCTGGGTTAATAGTCTCATGGTTTATAGTCTTATCAGAAGAACTTACTAAGGCTATGGCAGGGGGGGGGAGGGCAGACGGAGGTGGGGTATGTGTGTGTGTGTGGTGTGTGTGTGAGATACTATCTTAGTTACATGACAAACGTGACTTTTTAATTTTTAAAATTTCATTCTTTTCTATTGAGGATAATGGGATAAGCACTCATGTGTTTTTTTCATCCAGTCCCTGTATATGTAGTTGTGTTAATATTGTCATCTGTTTCCCACCGGCATACAATGCCCTACTTTTTCGAAAAGCAGAATAAGATTTAACAGGTGTGTAAGATGTTGTGTGTGCGTTCACACACGGGGACTGGTTTACAGTCTCATCTGAAGATTTTTAGAGTTGTGTGTTGTTAACCACTAGCCATGCAAGTATATTTGTTCTTCCTTTTATAACTGTTGTTCTTGTGCTTTATTTATTCTGGATATTTCTTTCAGCTTACCCAAACAAACCTAAACCAAAAACAAAACGAAGCACAGCTTCTCATAGCGGTCTCTTTAGTTCCCCGCTCAAAGTTCATGACCCGGAGCTGGCAGGGCCTTGATATAAATAAACGGGGCAAAAGGAAAGACAGCGGTAGCAGCTAGTGCTATAGCCGTGTTCAGCTGTAAATTACAATGGTTTCTTTCACGCATCGTTTTGCACAGTGATTCGTCAAAAAAAAGACAAACAAAGCTCTCTTTACAATCAGCTTTAAACAAGCTTTCTTTTGACACAAAACTCCATATACTTTCTTTCACACTGGTTGATGTGAGAGCAGTCAAAACATAGGTGAAGATGAGCAGGGGAGGGACAGGAAAAACACAGTCAGAAAAATCAGTCATTTTTAACTCCCTCTCTAAAAGAACAGACATTTCTAATCTACAAACAACAAATATAGAGAAAAAATTGAACATGTCTGCATGCAAAGTAACTATTTTTCTTTGATGAGATTTTTTTCCTGTGGGCACAGCGAAGCTATAGATGAACACACCGTAGTAGTCTACCACCTGCAGCGCGCGAGAAGCAGTGCAATACACAGCGTGGGGTCCGCTATCTCACTTCACTGTAAACACTACTGCATGGTCATGGCGATTCAGCACATACACAGTCCACTGTTTCATCAGCTTTTCTGGTTTCCTTGCTACACCAGTTCCAGTCCAGCTCATATGGCCCCCCAGCACACAGTAGAAAAAACAAATGTCTTGTCAGTGTTGTACACCATCACCAGGCAAAGATAGCTCACAAATGACTGAGGTTTTTGTTTCACTGATGTTTCTGATAATGTACAGAAACCACCTCCATCTTCTTTCTGTTCATGTTGGAAAAAATGTTCGTGATCAAAAGCGTATCTATCTCCGTGTTGTGAAAAAGAACAAATTGCACATAGGCCTTCATTTTGACATCAAAGCAAAAAATAGACTCAAAGAAAACAACAACAACAACAACACACACAGACATATAACGGAAGACAAAATTTACAATACTGCATACACATGGGGACTATATGCAAAAGAAAAACAAACCCACATGAGTGCTTGTTCGTTAAAATCAAAATAGAAGAATAAACTAAAATAACTAAACACACACACATACACACACACACACACACACACACACACACACACACACACACACACACACACTCGCGCGCGCGCGCATGTCCGCACACACACACGCATGCACGCATGCACGCACGCACGCCTGCCCGCACGCGCGCCCACGCACACACGCATGTAAATGTACAAGAAGATGTGAATGGCACACATGTACCTGAAGAAACTATCAAAAAACTTGATACTGACACACATCCAGGAAGCATATGAGTACGTACAAGTAGGTGCAGTGGCCCATCACACACACACACACACACACACACACACACACACACCCCCACACACACACACACCTCACACTCACACACACACACACACACACACTCACAGATATAATTATGTACGTATGCATATTCACAATCTATCATTTGCTGGTACTAGGCTTATCAGAAACTGACAGGACATTCTGCAGTTGAGGGGACACAACGGTCAGCTGTTCTCGTATGAGGACATGTATTTGTTGTTCCTCATCTTGGATGCTTCGCACGCGTGTTTTCAGTTTATTGACTAAAGCATGCGTCTCTTCTCCACCCTGCTCCCCAAGAAGTCCCAAACCACACCCCCATCTCTTGATGAAGTCGACACAGTGACACTCTAATATGTGCTGCTTAGGGGTGATGTTGGTGCTGGGGAAAGTTTGTCGAAAAAGATGCATGTAGTGTTGGATGTGTTGTTGTATGCTGTGGATGTCTGCCTGTGTGACTGCCTGAGTGTGTGACACTTGTTTGTGAATAGCTGAAAAGAGATGATTCAGTGTCTGAAATTTCGTTGCAATGTCATCTGTATGCTGATGGAGGTGGTGGTTGTCTGTGACCTGGAATGTTTTCTACACAACACTCTGACAGATGCTTTCTGTGACTGAAGGTTGCAGATACTTATGACAATGATTGCCCACAAACGATCTGCCGTGCTATGCTTGCACAGATATCCTCTGAGTTTTCAGTGCCGTGTCTAGGTTTGAGGTCACAGGTCCTGACAGAAAAGGCAGTAGTTCTGTCTCCGTCTTGCTATGTTCGATCCTGTCATACAGATCATCGATCTGCTTCTCTTCTGCCTTTTTCTCTTCTGCTAGTGACTCCTGCATGTGCCTGCTTTCTTTTTCCAGTTCTAAAATTTCTGTCAGCCTTGTTTCATGCCTTCTCTTTTCTCTTTCATCTTTCTCCACAGCATGCAGATTGTTGACAAACTTGGCAAATGTGGTGTTATCCTGCTGGGGGTGTTCTTCTTGTGCTAGTGATGCAGCTATCTGTTTGTCAAGTGCGGGGCATTCCTGTTCTAACAAATCGTGATGTTTCTTGACAATCCCTAGGAGAATGTGTAGGTATGGAGGAGCAACCTGTGTCAGTTCTACGCTAAAGAGAGGCTTGTGAATAAAATTGTTATATGCTTTGGCTTTTTTCTTGTCCTTGCCATGAAGTAAAAAGTGTCTGTTGTCACATTTGATGTTTTTGAGTGTTCTGCTTGGAATGCTTGGCTGTTCTGCTGGGTCTTTCTGCATCTGCTGTTTGGATGTTTTGCACCAAAGACAGGGGTGGGCAGACTGAGCTCCTGAAATACTATAAATCTTTAACAGGTATTCATAGTCTCCAAAGAAGAAGATGCATACCTGTTTGCCTTTCCACTTCAGTTTCTTCAAGTTTTCAATTTGCTGCTTGTATGGTAGGAGAACAGTTTTCAGATTTGCATAACTGTCTTTGCAGTTGACAATTGCTATGAGGCAGGTGTCAAAGGCACACACACACACATGCACACAAACACACAAAAGCATGCACACACACAAGGGCACACACACACAAAAACACACACGCACACAAGGGAGCACACACACACACACACTTATAGACACAGACACACACACATACACAAATACACATGTGCACGCAATGCACGCTAACACACTTGCACAAACTCACACACGTGCACTCGCGTGCGCGCACACACACACACGCATGCACGCACACACACACGCACACACACACTATGCACCTACGCACGATTATATACCACTTGACTGATGCTCAGAAAAAATACTTATACAAAGTTAATTTAGTAAACACTAAGAAAGCATAAGCAAACACAAAAGCACTCAGCCATTGTACCGATAAACAAAATGTTAACAAACTACATGATCAAGTAGAAGATTCACATAAAAAAGGCACATACAAACAGAACAGTCTGAGTTATAAAAAAAATCCACGGAATTCCTCACAGAGTAGGATGCTTTGCCACAGAAAAACAGGAACAAGCCAACACTCACTGCTTCGTTTCTTGGGAGACACTATGTTTGTAAAAAAATTGTAAAAAATAGTTAACAAAATAGAACATCACAGCAGTCACCACAAACAGGTAAAGCAATTATTAAAGTTTTTTTCACTGAAGTATGAACACTGTAAAAAAAGTCATGGGAATCCGGCAGCTATGGTAAAACATGCCTTTCAAACAAAAATTCGCTCAGTTGCTAATAGACAGCAAAGAGGGAAAGTGTAGTGGCATCGCCAGATGCTGGACTCTGACCCCTGACCACGCAGTGCCCTAGATAGCGGTAGGGTGGAATTTCATTAACCAAGTGCAGTGCCAGCCGCCAACTAAAGAGTCAGATTTTTCCTGTTTTGAGCAGCCGTGGAAGCAAACAAACAAAATTATTGTTACTTTGTGTTTCAGGAATGAAATACGGAGGACTTGGGATCATGAAACCCTCTACCTTCCTTTGTACCCACCCATTCCCTGGTGTTTACCTGGATGATGTGAAAACTCAGCTGATATGAACTGTTATTCGTGGTCAGTGGAGTTTTTTCATTTATTTTGTTGGGTGAGGGAGAGGACCATACTTTCTATGCAATAGAGAAACATCAAAACAAATTTTCCTTACTGTCACCCATTCAAACAGCAAATGGGTTTTATTTTGTTCAGCACAGATCAAAAGTTCAGGGCAGTTTAGAAAAATGAATGTCCGGCAACCAGAACTAGTAAAAGTTTATAATGAAAATATTGGAGGGGTGAATAACAGTGATCATCAAATACTACACCTTGTGTATAAGTCAAAAATGGTAGAAAACGCTGGGTTTAATTTTTTTTATTTCATTCACATTGCAGAAGTAAACCTTTTATCTTATTTCAAGATTTTAGGAAAAAAAACATCCAGATATTCCAAAACTGCAGACACATGATAGGTATGGCCAGTTGGACTTTACTGAAGAACTGATTAATGTTCTTGTAGATAGTAGTGAATATGAAAAAGTTCCTCAAGTATCTGTCAATGCTTTGTTTACTAAACATTCTAGTTCCATTAAAATCAAAAGAAAGGAATAAAAGTATAAAAAAAAATCTATACAGTAAAAAAGAAAGAACAAAAAACACGTTAGGTGTACCACATGTGACTACTGCCTGTGCTTTGTGGATAGCAGAAATTGCTTTTTTTAGTTTACATTTAGGTTAGCTGAGTGAAAGTGGGTATTTGTGGGGAGGGGGGTTGGAGAGGCCACCTTTTAATTCATGTATTCACTACTAAAATCTGAATCATTTCAATTCTGTTTATTACAACAGTGAGGAAAACAGGGTGGCATGGTGACTTCAGATAAAAAAAAAAGGATTGTTATTTGTAACGTAGTAGTTTTGCTACTTCCTTCCTATGGATGCCCTATGGTCTATCTTTTATCTGTTTAATTATTTTGTAATAGAATATGCCCAGAGAGGTAGCAGATTCCTATTTATAATCATTTATACATTTGGAGAACCAAAGGTACTGCATCAAATGAGGTGGTTTGTGCTGATGGGAGCAACTGGTCTATTTTTAGTAAAAATGGTAGCAATTATATTCATAAAAAGAAGTTTTATGAATTTTTTTATCACATTTATTTATTTAATTTTTAAAAATTTTATATCACTTTATGTCACAGCATATTTCTCTACATGAAATTTGGGCTGCTGTTCCAGGGGAGAGCGCATCACCACAAGTGCAGCGCTTACCCTTTTTTTTTTCCCCCATCAGCGATGGTGTCTAATCACAACACCTGTGTTGATGCTAGTTTTACTTTTTTACAGGGTTTGCACAAGTCCTAAAAAAAGCCTCAATTTGGGGAAAGAAAATAGGGTCTCAAAAAGTCCCAAAAAAAGAGAGATATATGGCCCTGGATACCCTAAAAAGCCCTAAAAATGGAAGTCATGTGTGAGATTCCTTTATAAACAGTAAAAAAAAAAAAAAAAAGTAAAATAAAACTTAGGAGAAATAAATGCGAGATGCATGTCGGAAGATTGTATTATCGCTGATAGAATGCTTGTCGTCTGCTACTCGCATCAAGCCACCTATTTTGTAAAGGGAGGTAATAGTAATTGCCTACCTTGGAAATGTGATCACTTTGCTTTACAAAGGGTAGTGTGCAACCTTGTGCACACCTGTGCACCTTCCATATTTGTTCCAGAAAAAGTTGTAAAATAAAAAAATACAGTTTAATTAATTAAAATCCAATTTTTGTCTACAAAAAATCCGAAAATCGAAAACAGTCTTCTATCATTACGTGCTGCCGTTCATCTTGCGTTATGTCGTCTGCTAGGTGCTATCGTTCAGGTGTCTCACTTTATAGCGCATGCGCACAGCATCACTTTCAAAAGAACATGGTGGAACATGGTGTAGACTTTCGCCGAGAAACAGATCAAACTGACACACTTACAAGCAAACAATGATGTGGAGTTAATTCAAATTGATGCTAACAGGCCAGGATTAGGCTAAAAGAGGTACAGTTGCGGATATAGATACACAAACAGAAAAATTGGCTGTTCATTGTGCCGAGAAATGTTCAAAACTTGCGCTACGTCTCTCGATAGTGAAAGTTCAGCATTCAATCACAAGTGGTGTTGGAAATTGGAACACGGTCAGAAAATAAACCATGCCACTTAACCCCTACACTGATTTGTTGCCGAGCGCCGTTCGTCATAGAAAACGCCACCTACAATGCTGTGTTGACGAGTGCCATTCATCATGCACCAACGCTCTCTCTGTTTCCCTCAGCATTGCTAAAAATCCTTCTTACTGTAGCCACATGTGGTACAGTAAAGCCTAGCCTAGTGGTCAGAAGATTGCACTGGCAATTTGAAGACCCGGGTTTGAATCTGGTCGAGGAGATTTTTCTACTGGAGTTAACATCAATGCTGACTCCACTCTCCCCACAAGTCCTTCGGATGAGACTTTAAACCGAGGCCCCGTGTGCGAATGCACGCAGAACATCTTACGCACACGTTAAATCCTGTTCCGCTTTTTGTAAGAGTAGGCCATCGTGTGCCGGTGGGAACAGATGACATTTACAAAACTGCATACACATGGGGACTGGATGTAAAAAAGCACAAGAGTGCTTATTGCATTATCCTTGATATAAAAGAATAAATCAATCAAATCAATCAATCAAACCAATCAATCTTATTATGATTTGTTTAGCTCCCTTGATGTATCTTCAACCCATGAGTCCCATTTGTTCAAGTTATTTGCATATTTTATGACGTTCAATCGGCAAGGTAAACTACGTACTGCGAATTTCAATTTTGGGGTTTTCGAAGCAATTGCTGCCTCTGAACTGACCTACACAGTTGCCGAAGTTATTGATGAAATTTAAAGAGATCAAGATAGTGGAGATCAGGGGTTTTTTGTTTGTTTTTTTATTACATTTGACATCGAACTTTGTGAAGTTGATGCAAACGACTCAGGTTTTGATCTGGAAGAAACTTCTGCGTACTCGTGGTTTGAATCAAAACATGAAGATCGTATCATTCAAGATGCAGTTGGGTATATTTGAGGGCTTTATTCGATTTTATAACATAATTATATTGCTTTTTTTTCTCTGTTTATTCATAAACAGAACAACTAAATGTGTGTATTGTATGGTTGCACCTTTCGTCAGGGCTTGGTCAGTGAACGAGCGAGCCAGTCACTGAGTGGCCGATGTGTTTGATGTACTTTGAAGTGGTTGCGCCTTGTGTGTTACTTGTCACATAGGCTACTCATTAGCTGTCAGTTATGAGTGTGTGTGTCTGTTTTGTTGATGAGCTATTGTTCTTGCTGACATCTGCCCTGGCTCCCTGGCTGTGTGTTTGTGTGAAGAGCAGGTGTGTGTGTGTGTGCGTGCGCTTGTGTGTGTCTGTCTGTGTGTCTGTCTGTCTGTGTGAAAAAGAAACTGTTGGCGTAACTATTTTTTATCGGCATTTGAAAGTATTCAGTGATAATACTGATGTAAACAATGTAATGAAGTTGGGTAGATGATGTGGGTACCACACACATTATGGACATGCTCCCGAAAGGTGTAAAGCTGGCTTTAGTAGTCCATGCACACAAGCGCACGCGCCCTCTTTCCTCTCACTGTAACCTTTCTCCCGATAGGTATATTATTTGCTTGTACGATCTTTATGTTCGTGACCTTACAGGATTGCCTTCTTTTCCACCCTGTAAGCTTTCTCCGACAGGTATATCATTTGATTGTATGATCTTTATGTTCGCGGCGTTAGAGGGTCGCCTTCTTTTCCACCCTGTAAGCTTTCTCCCCATAGGTATATTATTTGATTGTATGATCTTTTTTTTTTTTTTTAGGTTCGCGGCCTTGACAAGGGGGGAGGTCCGAGGTTGGCCTTTTTTCTTCTCCTTGTTGCGACCTTTTTTTTCCGGTGCCAAGAAACTTACAACCCCACAACCTCCCCCCCCCACCTCTAACCTACTCGATTGTTTTTGTTGTAAGTTGGTTGTTTCCCTCTTAGTGGCTAGCTTGAGTTGTTGTTGCAGAAAGGAGTAGGGTTATGTCTGTACCCGGGTGGTGTGTGGGTATAGTATGGTATCTGGTGAGGCCATCCGTTTTTTTTAGGTTGGTTTTGACCCCCCCCCCTTATCTTATTTTATACCCCCCAGCTTCTTTTTAAAAAAAAAAAAATTTTGTTTGTCGTTTAAAAAAAAAATTAAAAAAGAGATAGCGAATTCAAAAAGTGTTTTGGTCCAGTCAAATCTGAACTTTCTGTTGTTATTGTTTGTTTTGCGACGGCGGTGTTTATCTGTCTGTCTATGTATATGCGTGTCACGGGGGTCATAAACACCTTCTGAAATGCACGTGCGCGCATACTGACTTCTTATTCAGTGTTGCGATTTTGATCTTTACAGTGATTCTCCTAGGGAGGAAACTTTTTGAACCTTAAAGCGTCGGATGATTTGTGTAGAGGTCTATCGGTGTGGCCGGTGTAAAGCTGGCTTTAGTAGTCCATGCACACAAGAGCACGCGCCCTCTTTCCTCTCACTGTAACCTTTCTCCCGACAGGTATATTATTTTATTGTATGATCTTTAGGTTCGCGACCTTACAGGGTTGCCTTCTTTTCCACCGTGTAAGCTTTCTCCCGGTAGGTATATTATTTGATTGTACGATCTTTAGGTTCGCGGCCTTAGAGGGTCACCTTCTTTTCCACCCTGTAAGCTTTCTCCCGATAGGTATATTATTTTATTGTACAATCTTTTTCTTTTTTTTTTTTAGGTTCCAGGCCTTGACAAGGGGGGTGGGGGGGGGGTCCGAGGTTGGCCTTTTTTCTTCTCCTTGTTGCGACCTTTTTTCCCCTGTGCCAAAAATCTTACAACCCCACAACCTCCCCCCCCGACTCTAACCTACTCGATTGTTTTTGTTGCAAGTTGGTTGTTTCTCTCTTAGTGGCTACTTCAAGTTGTTGTTGCGGAAAGGAGTAGGGTTATGTCTGTACCCGGGTGGTGTGTGGATATAGTACGGTATCTGGTGAGGCCATCTGTTTTTTTTAGGTTGGTTTTGATCCCCCCCTTATCTTATTTTATACTCCCCTGCCCCTTCTTTTAAAAAAAAAAAAATTTGTTTGTCATTTAAAAAAAAAAAAAAGATGGCAAATTCAAAAAGTGTCTTGGTCCAGTTAAATCTGAACTTTCTGTTGTTGTTGTTTGTTTTGCGATGGCGGTGTTTTTCTGTCTGTCTATGTATATGCGTGTCACAGGGGTCATAAACACCTCCTGAAATGCGCATGCGCACATACCGACTTCTTATTCAGTGTTATGATTTGATCTGGAGATAATTATGCCCTCAAAACCTAAGATGCATGTTTTGGTAATTCTCTCTTTCTCTCTCTCTCTCTCTCTCTCTCTCTCTCCTCTCTCTCTCTCTCTCTCTCTCTCTCTCTCTCTCTCTCCCCTCTCTCTCTCTCTCTCTCTCTCCCTCTCTCTCTCTTTCTCTCTCTATGCATGTATGTATGTATGTATGTATGTATGTATGTATGTATGTATGTATGTATGTATGTATGTATGTATGTATGTATGTATGTATGTATGTATGTATGTATGTATGTATGTATGTATGTGTGTGTTTGTGTTTGTGTGTGTGCACGTGTGTTTGTGTGTGTGTGAAATGATTTCTTTTGGGGGGAGGGTCTGTTTGATTGACACAAAGTCTGTGATTGACACAAAGGTCAGTTCAGAGGCAGCAATTGCTTCGAAAACCCCAAAATTGAAATTCGCAGTACGTAGTTTACCTTGCCGATTGAACGTCATAAAATATGCAAATAACTTGAACAAATGGGACTCATGGGTTGAAGATACATCAAGGGAGCTAAACAAATCATAATAAGATTGATTGGTTTGATTGATTGATTTGATTGATTTATTCTTTTATATCAAGGATAATGCAATAAGCACTCTTGTGCTTTTTTACATCCAGTCCCCATGTGTATGCAGTTTTGTAAATGTCATCTGTTCCCACCGGCACACGATGGCCTACTCTTACAAAAAGCGGAACAGGATTTAACGTGTGCGTAAGATGTTCTGCGTGCATTCGCACACGGGGCCTCGGTTTAAAGTCTCATCCGAAGGACTTGTGGGGAGAGTGGAGTCAGCATTGATGTTAACTCCAGTAGAAAAATCTCCTCGACCAGATTCAAACCCGGGTCTTCAAATTGCCAGTGCAATCTTCTGACCACTAGGCTAGGCTTTACTGTACCACATGTGGCTACAGTAAGAAGGATTTTTAGCAATGCTGAGGGAAACAGAGAGAGCGTTGGTTCATGATGAACGGCACTCGTCAACACAGCATTGTAGGTGGCGTTTTCTATGACGAACGGCGCTCGGCAACAAATCAGTGTAGGGGTTAAGTGGCATGGTTTATTTTCTGACCGTGTTCCAGTGATTGAATGCTGAACTTTCACTATCGAGAGACGTAGCGCAAGTTTTGAACATTTCTCGGCACAATGAACAGCCAATTTTTCTGTTTGTGTATCTATATCCGCAACTGTACCTCTTTTAGCCTAATCCTGGCCTGTTAGCATCATTTTGAATTAACTCCACATCATTGTTTGCTTGTAAGTGTGTCAGTTTGATCTGTTTCTCGGCGAAAGTCTACACCATGTTCCACCATGTTCTTTTGAAAGTGATGCTGTGCGCATGCGCTATAAAGTGAGACACCTGAACGATAGCACCTAGCAGACGACATAACGCAAGATGAACGGCAGCACGTAATGATAGAAGACTGTTTTCGATTTTCGGATTTTTTGTAGACAAAAATTGGATTTTAATTAATTAAACTGTATTTTTTTATTTTACAACTTTTTCTGGAACAAATATGGAAGGTGCACAGGTGTGCACAAGGTTGCACACTACCCTTTGTAAAGCAAAGTGATCACATTTCCAAGGTAGGCAATTACTATTACCTCCCTTGACAAAATAGGTGGCTTGATGCGAGTAGCAGACGACAAGCATTCTATCAGCGATAATACAATCTTCCGACATGCATCTCGCATTTATTTCTCCTAAGTTTTATTTTACTTTTTTTTTTTTTTTTTACTGTTTATAAAGGAATCTCACACATGACTTCCATTTTTAGGGCTTTTTAGGGTATCCAGGGCCATATATCTCTTTTTTGGGGGACTTTTTGAGACCCTATTTTCTTTCCCCAAATTGAGGCTTTTTTTAGGACTTGTGCAAACCCTGTAAAAAAGTAAAACTAGCGCTGCACTTGTGGTGATGCGCTCTCCCCCTGGAACAGCAGCCCAAATTTCATGCAGAGAAATATGCTGTGACATAAAGTGATATAAAATTTTAAAAAATTTTAATAAATAAATGTGATAAAAAAAATCATCAAACTTCTTTTTATAAATATAATTGCTACTAATTTTACTAAAAATAGACCAGTTGCTCCCATCAGCTCAAATCACCTTATTTGATGCAGTACCATTGGTTCTCCAAATGTATAAATGATTATAAATAGGAATCTGCTACCTCTCTGGGCATATTCTATTACAAAATAATTAAACAGATAAAAGATAGACCATAGGGCATCCATAGGAAGGAAGTAGCAAAACTACTACGTTACAAATAACAATCCTTTTTTTTTTATCTGAAGTCACCATGCCACCCTGTTTTCCTCACTGTTGTAATAAACAGAATTGAAATGATTCAGATTTTAGTAGTGAATACATGAATTAAAAGGTGGCCTCTCCAACCCCCCTCCCCACAAATACCCACTTTCACTCAGCTAACCTAAATGTAAACTAAAAAAGCAATTTCTGCTATCCACAAAGCACAGGCAGTAGTCACATGTGGTACACCTAACGTGTTTTTTGTTCTTTCTTTTTTACTGTATAGATTTTTTTTATACTTTTATTCCTTTCTTTTGATTTTAATGGGACTAGAATGTTTAGTAAACAAAGTATATTCACTACTATCTGCAAGAACATTAATCAGTTCTTCAGTAAAGTCCAACTGGCCATACCTATCATGTGTCTGCAGTTTTGGAATATCTGGATGTTTTTTCCTAAAATCTTGAAATAAGATAAAAGGATTACTTCTGCAATGTGAATGAAATAAAAAAAATAAACCCAGCGTTTTCTACCATTTTTAACTTTTACACAAGGTGTAGTATTTGATGATCACTGTTATCCACCCCTCCAATATTTTCATTATAAACTTTTACTAGTTCTGGTTGCCGGACATTCATTTTTCTAAACTGCCCCTGAACTTTTGATCTGTGCTGAACAAAATAAAACCAATTTGCTGTTTGAATGGGTGACAGTAAGGAAAATTTGTTTTGATGTTTCTCTATTGCATAGAAAGTATGTTCCTCTCCCTTACCCAACAAAATAAATGAAAAAAGTCCACTGACCACAATTAACAGTCCATGTCAGCTGAGTTTTCACATCATCCAGGTAAACACCAGGGAACAGGTGGGTACAAAGGAAGGTAGAGGGTTTCATGATCCCAAGTCCTCCGTATTTCATTCCTGAAACACAAAGTACCACACACACACACACCCCACTCTCCTCTGCCCTCCCCCCCCCCCCCCCCCCCCCCCCCCCCCGCCATAGCCTTAGTAAGTTCTTCTGATGAGACTATAAACCATGAGACTATTAACCCAGGCCTGTGTGAACGCATGCAGAACATCTTGCCCACACATTAAATCCGCTTTTTATAAGAGAAGGCCATCATGTGCCGATGAGAACAGATGACATTTACAAAACTGCATACACAAAAATGAAAAAATAAATGAAAATAGTAATTCATTGCAAAAAGAGTGATTACAGAGAGAGAAAAATGCTAAAATCATGATACATAATCATAATCATTATGATAACAATACAGTTTGTAGAACTGTCAATTTAGACTGAGCATAAGCTTAATGAAGTAAAACTATTCATTATACTGACAGACTGGAAGTAGGTCAAACTGTCAGTGTCACTCGTGTGTTGAAGCAAATTTGTTTATGAAAATATTATTGACAGTTAACAATTCATTTCAACAAGTTTGCATGTTAAATATTTATATAATATTACAAGAAAATGAAAAAATAAATATGTGGAAGGATGGGGGCAGGATGGTTAAGACGTTTGCCTGCCAGTATGCAAATGGTGAGTTTCTCGGTTTCGTACTCAGCTCGCCCTTTCTTCCCAGTTCGATGAAAAAATTGAACTGAATGTCAAAGTCATTCAGTTGAGACTATAAACGAAGGTTCATGTGCGAATGCACGCAGAACATCTTGCGCACACGTTAAATTCCGTTCAGCCTTTCCAAAGAGCAGGCCATAGTGTGCCGATAGGAGCAGTTGACAATTATTTTTTTTTTAAACGAGCATACATACAGGTGTCATAGTGAAACATCATCCCTGAGGGAAAAGAAATAAAATAATGGGTACGCACTACACTTGTGGCGACATGCTCTCCTCAGGGAGAGTTACCTAAATTTCATGCAGAGAAATATGCTGTAACATAAAGTGGTATAAAATAAAGTTTTTTAAAAAATGTGATCACAAACTTCATAAAACTTTTTAATGAATATAATTGTTACTATTGTTAATAAAAAAGAAGACCAGTTGTTCCAATTAGCACAAACCACCTCATTTGATGCAGTACCTTTGGTTCTCCAAATGTATAAATGATTATAAATAGGAATGCAATATGCGTTGCACACTTTTTTTGTCTCTTTCTTGACATGTTCTATTAAAAAAAATTAAATAAATAAAAGATAGACCATAGGGAATCCATAGGAAGGAAGTAGCAAAACTACTACATGTGACAAATACCAATTCTTTTAGTGTTTGGATCTGAAGTCACCCTGCCACCCTGTTTCCCTCACTGTTGTAATAAAACAGAATTGAACTGTTTCAGATTAATAAGTAAATACATGAATTAAAAGGTGGCCTCAACAATTGCCCCCCCCCCCCCTCCCCCCCCCCCCACCACCTACCCAATTTCACTCTAAAAAGACAATTTTCTGCTATCCATAAAGCACAGGTAGTAGCAACAAGTGGTACACCTTACATGTGTTTTTTGTTCTTTCTTTTTTACTGCATAGCATTTTTTTTTTACAGTTATTCATTTCATTTATTTTTACTGGGACTAGAATGTTTAGTAAATAAAGTATTTGTAGATGCCTAGGGAACTTTTTCTTATTCACCACTACCTACAAGTTGAATAGTCGGTTCTTCAGCAAAGTCCCACTGGCCATACCTATCATGTCTCTGCAATTTTGGAATATCTGGATGTTTTTTCCTAAAATCTTGAAATAAGATAAAAGCGTTTACCTCTGCAATGTAAATGAAATTTTAAAAAATAATAACACCCAGCGTTTTTTACCATTTCTTACTTTTGCACACGGTGTTGTATTTGCTAATCACTGTTATCCACCCCTCCAATATTTTCATTATAAACTTTTACTAGTTCTGGTTGCCTGACATTCATTTTTCTAAACTGCCCCTGAACTTTTGATCTCTGCTGAACAAAACAAGACCAATTTGCTGTTTGAATGGGTGACAGTAAGGAAAATTTGTTTTGATGTTACTCTATTGCATAGAAAGTATGTTCCTCTCCCTCACCCAACAAAATAAATGAAAAAAGTCCACTGACCACAATTAACAGTCCATGTCAGCTGAGTTTTCACATCATCCAGGTAAACACCGGGGGATGGTGGGTACAAAGGAAGGTAGAGGGTTTCATGATCCCAAGTCCTCCGTATTTCATTTCTGAACCACAAAGTAAAAATAGTTTTCTTTGTTTTATTTTCACTTTGGGTTGGTATTTTGGGGATAAGCTGAAAGAAATATCCATAATAAATAAAGCACAAGAACATCAGTTATATAGGAAGAATGAAAATACTTGCATGGCTAGTGGTTAAGACACACACACACACACATACACACACAGAACTCCATGGCCGTCAAACTGCACTCTCCCCAAAAGTCTTTCGGATGAAACAAAACCAAGGCCCAGTGTCCACACGCACGCAAAAGATTTTGCGCACACGTTAAATCTTGTTCCGCTCTTCAAAAAAGTAGTGCATTATGTGCCAGTGGCAACAGATGATAATATTTATACATGGGGACAGATAAAAAGAAATACATGAATGCTTATCCCATTAACCTCAATAGAAAAGAATTTTAAAAAATAAATGAAAAAGTCACATTTGTCATGTAACTAATATACTATCTCACACACACACACACGCACACACATACACACATACACACACACACACACACACACACACACACACACACACACACACACACACACACACACACCCCACACACACACACACGGGATGGGATAGCATAGTGGTCAGATTATTGCGCTCGCAATATGACGACCCGGTTCAATTCCCGGTCGAGGGATTTTTCTTCTGAATTTAACATAAGCGCTGACTCTGCTCTCCCCAAATGTCTTTTGGATGAGACTAAAAACCCAGTCCTTAGTGGGAACGCATGTAGAACATCTTGCGCACACGTTAAATCTTGTTCCACTTTTCATAAGAGTAGGTTATTGTGTGTCGGTGGGAACATATGACATTTTAAAAGCTGCATACACATGGGGACTGGATGTAAAAAAGCATATGTTTGCATATTCCAGTATCCTTGACATAAAAGAATGAATAGAAATAGTAATAAACATACCCCACCTTCCCCCCCCCCCCCCCCCCCAAAGGCTAAGTATGTCCTTCAGATGGGATTATAAACCATGAAACTATAAACACAGGCCAGTGCGAATGCATGCACAACATCTTGCCTACACATTAAATCCTCTTCCGCTTTTCATAAGAGAAGGCCAACGTGTGGTGATGGGAACGAATGATATTTACAAAACTGCATACACAAGAATAAAAAAATAAATGAAAATAGTAATTCTTTGCCAAAAGAGTGATTACAGAGAGAAAAATGCTAAAATCATGACACATAATCATAAGCATTATAATAACAATACAATTTGTACAACTGCGCATTTAGACTGAACATAAGCTTAGTGAAGTTAATTTATTCTTTCCACTAACAGACTCAAAGTAGGCTAAACAGTGTCACTCATGTGTGTCGAAGCAAATTCGCTTATGAAAATGTTATTGACAGTTAACAATTCACTTCCACAAGTTTGCATACTAAACATTTATATATTAAAAGAAAATAAAAAATATATATATATGTGGAAGGATGGTGGCAGGATGGTTACGATATTTGCCTGCCAATATGTAAACGGCTAGTTTCTGGGTTCATACCTAGCTTGCCGTTTCTTCCTAGTTTGACAAAAAAATCGAACTGAATGTCAAAGTCATTCGGATGAGGCTATAAACCGAGGTACTTGTGCGACTGCACACAGAACATCTTGCGCACACGTTAAAATCCCATTCCACCTTTTGGAAGAGCTGGCCAGTTGCAGCGGTTGACAAAATTATAAAAAAAAAACAAGCTGCACACACACAGGTGTTATGTCTAGACACCATCCTTGAGGGTAGAAAAACTAAAATAATGGGTAGGCGATGCACTTGTTGTAGACGTGCTATCCCCGGGGAGAGGAGCCCAAATTTCATGGAGATAAAAATGTTGTGACATAAAGTGGTATAAAATAAAATTTAAAATTACAAAAAAAATGTGATCACAAACTTCATAAAACTTCTTTTTTATGAATATAACAGCTACTATTGTTACTAAGAATAGACCAGTTGCTCCCATCAGCTAAAACCACCTTATTTGATAAAGTACCTTTGGTTATCCAAATGTATAAATGATTATAAAAAAGAATCCAATATGTCTTGCATACTTTTTTCTCTCTGTCTTCACACGTTCTATTAAAAGATAATTAAATGAATAAAAGATATACCATAGGGAATCCATAGGAAGGAAGTAGCAAAACTACTGCATGTGACAAATACCAATTTTTTTAGTTTTTGGATCTCAAGTCACCCTGCCACCCTGTTTCCCTCACTGTTGTAATAAAACAGATTTAATCTGTTTCGGATTAATTAGTAAATGTGACGCTCCACCACGAAATCAGTCGCTTAGCATATTACCCAAATTTGCACAAGCAGCCATTAAAGACAGGTGGGGGTCCAGTTGTCAATTTAGAGATTTTGATTGATTATTAAACTATATCCATTAGTCTACCTTGTAATGAAATATCAAGGCATAATTTTTTTTATTCCTTTTACTTTTAAATATGTTTTGAAAATACCCCCAAGCCCTCATTCTGACAATCTGTTACAAAAATAATCTTGCCCGTTTCTCATTTTGTCACATCCTGCAGTCTGTTGTTTCAATTTGTAATAACTTTTGATAAAATTGTTCGATTTTCAAACTGTTTTTTTGTATTGTATAGCCCTGTTATTGCAAATAATTAACATGTCAATAACTAAAATTTGACCTGTGGTGCAATGTGACTCCTCATATGATGGAGCATCACAAATACATGAATAAAAAGGTGGCCTCCCCCCCCACCCACCTACTTTCACTCAGCTAACCTATATGGTAACTAAAAAGACAATTTTCTGCTATTCATAAAGCACAGATAGTAGCAACAAGTGGTACACATTACATTTGTTTTTTGTTCTTTCTTTTTTACTGCATAGCATTTTTTTTTTTTACAGTTATTTATTTCCTTTGGTTTTACTGTCTACCATTTGTTACATTTGCACAAGGGGTTGTATTTGCTGAATACTGTTATCAACCCTTCCAATATTTTCATTCTAATCTTTTACTACTTCTGGTTGCCTGACATTCATATTTCTAAACAGCCCCTTAACTTTTTATCTGTGCTGTTTTTGCTGTTTGAATGGGTGACAGAAAGGAAAATTTGTTTTGATGTTTCTCTATTGCATAGAAAGTATGTTCCTCTCCCTCACCCAACGAAATAATAGAAAAAAGTCCACTGACCACAAATAACAGTCCGTGCCAGCTGAGTTTTCCCATCATCCAGGTAAACACCGGGGGATGGGTGGGTACAAAGGAAGGTAGAGGGTGTCTTGATCCCAGGTCCTCCGTATTTCATTCCTGAACCAGAAAGTAAAAATAATTTTCCTTTTATGTTTTGTTTTTTCTTTGGGGTTTTATTTTTTGGGTAAGCTGAAAGAAATATCCATAATAGATAAAGCACAAGAACATCAGTTATATAGGAAGAACAAAAATGCTTGCATGGCTAGTGGTTAACACACACACACACAGACACATACACACACATACACACACATACGTATACAGAACTCCGTGGCCGTCAAACTGCACTCTCCCTAAAAGTCTTTCGGATAAAACTTAACCTAAGCCCAGTGTCCAAACGCACACAGAACATCTTGCGCACACGTTAAATTCTGTTCCGCTTTTTGTAAAAGTAGGCCATTTTGTGCCGGTGGGAACAGATGACAATATTTACACAACTGCATATATACCGGTACAGATGAAAAGAAACACATGAGTGCTTATCCCATTATCCTCAATAGAAAAGAATGAAATAATATGAATTAAAAAGTCACATTTGTCATGGAACTGATATACTATCACACACACACACACACACACAAACACACACACACACACACAAACACACACTCCACACACACACACACAGGATGGGATGACATAGTGGTCAGAATATTAAGCTGGCAATATAACGACCCATTTCATACGCAGCCAAGGGGATTTTTCCTCTGAATTTAACATAAGTGCGGACTCTACTCTCCCCAAAAGTCTTTCGGATGAGACTAAAAATTTAGGCCCATGCGCGAACTCACGTAGAATATCTTGCGCACACGTTAAATCCTGTTCCGCTTTTTGTAAGAGTAGACCATTGTGTGCCGGTGGGAACAGATGACATTTACAAAGCTGCATACACATGGGGACTCCATATAAAAAAGCATATGTTTGCTTATTCCAGTATCCTCGACATAAAAGAATAAATAAAAATAGTAATAAACATAACCCACCTCCCTCCCCTCCCCACAGCCTAAGTAAGTCAAAGAAAGCCTAAGGAAGGACGGTGGCGGGATGGTTAAGACGTTTTCCTGCCAATATGTAAACGGTGAGTTTCTGGGTTTGTACCCAAATTGCCGTTTCTTCCTAGTTTGACAAAAAAATCGAACTGAATGTCAAAGTCATTCAGATGAGGCTATAAACCAAGGTCTGTGTGTGAACGCATGCAGAACATCTTGCGCACACATTAAAATCGCATTCCACCTTTTAGAAGAGCAGGCTATAGAGTGCCAGTTGAAGTGGATGACAAAATTATATAAAAAAAAGCTGCACACACACAGGCATAATGTTTAGACACCATCCTTGAGGGTAAAAAAAAAAAAAAAAAAGGGTAGGCGATGCACTTGTTGACGTGCTACCCCGTGGAGAGCAGCCCAAATTTTATGCAGATAAATATGCTATGACATAAAGTGGTATAAAATAAAATTTGAAATTAAAAAAAGAAATGTGATCACAAACTTCATAAAACTTCTTTTTTATGAATATAATTGCTACTATTGTTACTAAAAATAGACTAGTTGCTCCCATCAGCACAAACTACTTTGATGCAGTACCTTTGGTTATCCAAATGTATAAATGATTATAAATAGGAATCCAATATGTCTTGCACACTTTTTTCTCTCTTTCTAGGCATGTTCTATTAAAAGATAATTAACACTTTGTACCCCAAGGGTGCAGCTGCACTGCAGTCTCTGTGGACCAGCCCTGCAGCATCTGAGTGAAGTGTGCACTAGGTCATCATAGTAAAATCCTCATATGTTTTTTGTTTGAAGCCCATTATTTATGAAACTAAGGCATTGTGTGGGTAAATGACTGTCCATTATATGCATGCATAAAATTCTATATTGTATAAAAAAGAATATGTTAATTATAGTGTCAAATTACATAATTGCTCTGATTTTAAGTGGTGATCTCACTGATGATCTTATGAATTTTACACAATGCGTGCAACAAATACAACACAACAACAAAAGAACTACAAGAATCACAAATAAACAGGCAAAAACATAGGTACTACACAAGTTTTCTTCCAGCATCGAATATAATATAATCAATGGGGACCACTGAACTGTACACAGGACACTGTCACAATAACGATCATGGAATATACAGATAACATTTCTTCCCTAGTCCGAGTAAGTTCCTGAACTTTTCTACACTTCTGTGTACATATGTACGAATGTTTGCACTTCACCAAGTGGCTTGTAGTTCATTTTCAAGTACACAGTTGGCGTTTATCATAGCAGTACTCACAGTACCAAGGCCACACCCCTCCCCAGTAACACCCCCCCCCCCCCCGGGTCCCCCCCATCCCTTTCAGCTGGCCTATCTCACTTGAGGAGCGGCACACAGTTAGTATTGGGAGACTCAAAGCTCTCACAATCTCTATCCTAAACATGATCTTTATCGGCAACGTAATAACTCGTTTAAAACTTCTTTTACTTCGTCAGCAGTGAAAGTCTGATGTACCAAAGCCATACTCCAAGCATATGACACGTAAAACAACAATAAACACAACAAAAACACGCTCAATTTATATGCAAATTAGCTGTAAACGATGTGCGACTAACGTGGCAGCTAAAGCCAACAAACTAAAACCACCATTTGAGAATAGAACAGAATGGGAGGGCGAAAGTGAAAGTACCTGCTGTGGTACAGATATATGCGTACCCCGTCAAGGGGAGATGATGTGTTACGGATAGATCCGTACCCGGGATAGAAAGTGTTAAATAGATAAAAGATAGACCTTAGGGCATCCATAGGAAGTAGCAAAACTACTACATGTGACAAATACCAATTCTTTTTTTCTTTTGATTTGAAGTAACCATGTCACCATGTTTCCCTCACTGTTGTAATAAACAGAACTGAATTGATTAAGATTTTATTAGTGAATACATAAATAAAAAGGTGGCCTCCGCCCCGCCCCCCTCCCCCACATAACCACTCTCACTCAGCTAACCTATATGTAAACTAAAATGACAATTTGTGCTATCCACAAAGCACAAGTAGTAGCCACAAGTGGTATCCCTCGTGTTTTTTGTTCTTTCTTTTTTTACTGCATAGCAATTTTTACAGTTTTTCATTTCACTTGTTTTTACTGGGCCTAGAATGTTTAGTAAATAAACCATTGACGAACTTTTTCATATTCACCACTATCTACAAGATGAATAATCAGTTCTTCAGTAAAGTCCAACTGGCCATATCTATCATGTCTCTGCAATTTTGGAATATCTGGATGTTTTTTTTCCTAAAATCTTCAAATAAAATACAAGCGTTTGCCTCTGCAATGTAAGTGAAATAAAAAGAATAAACCGAGCGTTTTCTACCATTTATTACTTTTGCACAAAGTGTTGTATTTGCTGATCACTGTTATCCATCCCTCTAATATTTTCATTATAATCGTTTACTAGTACTGGTTGCCTGACATTCATTTTTCTAAACTGCCCTTGAACTTTTGATCTGTGCTCAACAAAACAAGACATATCTGCTATTTGAATGGATGAGAGAAATTAACATTTGTTTTGATGTTTCTCTATTTCATAGAAAATATGCTTCCCGCCCTCACCCAACCAAATAAATGAAAAAAGTCAACTGACCACAAATAACAGTTCATGTCAGCTGAGTTTTCAAATCATCCAGGAACACTAGGGTAGAGGGTTTTGTGATCCCAGGTCTTCTGTATTTCATTCCAGAACCACGAAGTAAAAATAATTGTGTTTGTTTGGTTTTTTTTTTTTTGGTAAGCTGAAAGAAATATCCATAATAAATAAAGCACAAGAACATCAGTTATGTAGGAAGAACAAATATGCTTGCATGGCTAGTGGTTAACACACACACACAAACACACACACACACACACACACACACACACACACACACACACACACACACACACAATACACACACACATACACACACACATACACACACAGAACTCCGTGGCCATGGAACTCCACTCTCCCCAAAAGTCTTTCGGATGAGACTGTAAACCTAGTCCTTGTGTGCGAACGCACGCAGAACATCTTTAACACACGTTAAATCCTATTCCGCTTTTTGTAAAAGTAGGCTATTGTGTTCCGATGGGAACAGATGACAATATTTACATAACTGCATATACACGGGGACTCGATGAAAAAAACACATGAGTGCTTATCCCATTATCCTCAATAGAAAAGAATAACAACAAAAAATTTTTTAAGTCCCATTTGTGACATTCCATTTCGAAATGAGTCAGATGTCATCTCCAGCCTTTTCCGCTCGAGCCCAAAATATGCAGTAGGGGTGTCACGTACCGATTTGAAGATTTTGTATAAAACTGAAAATATAAAGAAATTTTCACCGGAAAACATAAAGAAAATAATTATATTTAGTTTCCCTTCTTATCAAAATCACATTTTAAAACACCTACCACTGCAGAAGACCGAAAGTTTTGATGAAAAAACTCCCAAAGATACGACTTTTCCGCAACCTGTATCCCCTAGATATTTACAGTAGACCCGCCAAGTGACACACCATTTGAAAGCTGTAGATCTCCACCTTCAATCTGTGTCAACTATTTCTAGCTTGAGTGAAAACTTTATCCATTCAAAACGGTTTAAATAGTGAAGAAATCATAACCAAAACATCGCTAACGAAGGATTTTCTTCTTCTCATTGGCCCGAGAGAGCATGTGACCTCACTCAGCCACTCTGCAGTGTCTGCAAAACAAAATGGTGTTGGTTGCTTTAGAAGTTAAGTCGAAAGGAATACCTCTAAATTCTGCTTGTTCTGATTATATTATCTATGGATAGAACTCAGAAAAGTTTTAGTAATGAAGTGAAGACTTTATTACAACCTATTAAAGTGCTATTTATGAAAACGTAAGCAAAAACGATGCCGACAATATCACTGACGTGACTGAATTGAACTCGGCAATGAATCCCTCGTTCATCAAGAACAGAAAAACGATAGTGCTCCTGATTCAAGTGATGCACAATGAAGATAATTACAGTGAACTATTTTTTGTTAGTATGCTTAATCTGAACATCATCGAGTTAGTTACACTGAACATCAATTTCTCAGAGAGCGAAAAGGTTCAGCCTTTCGACAACAAGTGCCATTCTAAAAATAGGCTGAAAAACAAAAACTTGTGTCAGATAGGCTAGGCCTGCTGTGTATAGAAGAATGCACTAGACTACAGATGAGAAATCATGTTTAAAAAGTGTGCATGTGTGCGTGTGTGCGTGTGTGTGTGTGCAAATGCTGAGTTTCATGTATGTTGGGAGTAGGGTGTGTGTGTGTGTGTGTGTGTGTGTGTGTGTGTGTGTGTGTGTGTGTGTGTGTGTGTGTGTGTGTGAGTGGGTGGGTATGAATAATTTCATGTGTTAAAACTATGTTGCTGATTGATGATTTTATTTAATTTTAAGGAGAACTCTGGCTTCAGTTTTTCAATTAAAAAAATCTTGATTTTTTACAATTATATTCTGGGAAAAAAAATCAAGAGAAGATAGTGAGAAAGGGGATCAGAGTCAAGAGTACACTATGCAGTGTTTGTATACTGTATGTGTGTGTGTGTGTGTGTGTGTGTGTGTGTGTGTGTGTGTGTGTGTGTGTGTGTGTGTTTATGAAGTCAAATCAAAATAATATTCACTGCCTAAATTTCAAATTTTTTCATTCTTGTTAATCTCACTCTCACAAGAAAACATTTTGTACACAAAACTGCTTAATGAAGTCTATTATAAATCACTTCAAAATAAGACAATAAAATATGAAAACAAAAACTAAAAGTGCATCAGTTAACTGTGAGACCAGAAATATAGACAACTTACCTGGAAATAACCAAAAAATCCAACCAAAACAAACTAAACATGAAATTATTGGAGAACATGTACATGGGATACACATATTGTGGCACTCCACCATGAAATGAGTCGCTTAGCACATAACCCACTTTTCCGCTAGGAGCCATTAAAGGCAGGTAGGGTAAAGTTGGCAATTTTGATATTTTGATTGATTATTAAAGTATAGCCATTATTCTACCTTATAGTGAAATATCAAATCATAGTTTTGAGTCCTTTTTTCTTTAAACGTGTTTTAAAAATATACAAGCCCTCATTCTGACCACCAATTTGAATGCTAAACTTGTCAATTTCTCATTTTGTCATTTCCTGCAGTCTAGCATTTCAACTTGTAATAACTTTTCCTAGAATTGTCCGATTTTCAATCTGTTTTTTGTATTGTATAGCCATTTCATTGCAGTTTGATAGCATATCAGTAATAAAAAATTGACCACTGGTGCAATGCGTCTCATTATGTGGTGGAGCGTCACAATTATACATGCATACTTGTTAGGGAAAGAAACACATGAATCAAAGGTAGTGGATGAGAGATGATGAAAATATTTGGTAACATGATATAACAGCTGATAAATGTTTAATTCTAGAAGAATGAAAACTAGTTTACACTTGCTCCACTATGTGTGTGTTTGTGTGTGGTACACTAGTACGTGCACATTATTCCTTTATAAGTTTTATGTGTAGGTAAGTGTTGTTCTAAGCTGATACTAAAGAAATTACAGTATAGGATAATAAGTTTTCCGAATCTAATTTTGGCTAGGGGAAGAGACTGGGGTTTTGTGCATGTTCACATTATCATAAAACTTTGGATTAATTTTCAATGTCTAGAATAATGCCTCATTTACTGTGCAATTTCTATCGTAAGTATTCCAATGAAACCTTGCATGTAGATGCAAAAATGCTATCTGAGATAAATGATATTATTAAAAAAGTTTGGTCTATCAAAATTTTAGATTTAAGCATGGTTAAAATTGGTCATGTAATTTTGTTAATTTTAAGTAAAATCCAGATGGTGTTGTCTACACCTAAGTGAATTTACATATCCTAATTTCTGTCCATGGTACCTTTCTATTCACATGATTAAGGTGTCACTTACGCTAGGTGTCATTTACAATGAAAAATGGAGTGAAAGGGTCCTGGTTGAGTGAGAGAATCGTTGTCAATTGTTATATACTGTGAACGTGTTTTAGGTGCAATAATGAATGTAGGTTTTGTTTTCCCATTGATCCAGAGTGTCACAATTTATTATGACGTTTGAAGTTGTGTTTTTTCTTTTGAGAAGTGAAAGTGTTTTGCTATTAGAATTGACCAGGCTCAGGTTGTAGCCCGTGTTTTTGTTGTTTTGTGAAGGGGGTGCATGTCCACGATGTTTGTAATGGTTGGGTCGTTTTGAGGCCGGTTTTTTTTTGTGTGTGTATATGTTTTGTCAGTGATGTTTGTTGTGTACGTGGATCCTGTGTTTGTAGTGTAAGTTCTTGATGTGAGTGATATATCTTAAGATAGAATTTTCATCAGAGAAGGAGAGTTTTTGTCCAGCGGAGAGTCAGATGGGTACAAGCTCCTCGGAGGAGGAGTGGGGTAGCTGTCTCGTTTGATGGCTTTAGATGCCTTGGTTGTTGAGGCTGTTTTTTTTTTTATCGATGTTAATTTGAGCTGTGGGCTTGGTGCCACTCCTCGGAGGAGGAGTTGACAGCGTTGTTTTTTTTTTGGGGGGGGGGGGGTTGGTTTTGCATTGTGGTTATTTGAAATTGAATTGACGGTGGTCATTTTGCTGGTTATTTTGCCGGTTGTGGGTGGTGGTGCAGTGACAGTGACCGGTGAGGATTGGGTCGCAGTAATCATGAATTTCTGGTTGATAATTTTTTTGGACTTTGAGAATTTTCCACCTGTTTTATGTACCAGAGGACTTGAAGACACTTTTCCTCCCCACCTGTGTTTATGTGCAAGAGGACTTAAGAACTTTCTTTACCAGAGCCTGCTGTGCCAGAAGTCTTGGAAATATTCTTTACCTGTGACTGTTATGTTGTTTTTTTTCTCCCTTGTGGAAAGGTTATTCCTGTGGATTCCCGTGCGTCGAATTATTCAAAGGACTTGTAAATATGAGGTGTTTCTGGACTTCGAAAGGGGGGTGGGGAGCTAGTTTTCTGTTAGTGCCAGACAGCTGGTAGGGACAGCTGTGTTATAAGGTGAGAGTGAGACGTGTTTTTTGGGGATACTGACATGGTTTGGATACGTTGTTTTGATGGGTGTTGACTTTGATTTTTATATTGATGAGGAGATTGAAGAGGTGAGGTTGGGTTTGGCTCTGGTCGTGAAGCTGGTGATGTTGTAGTGTTGTGATGTTGTGGTGTTGAACTGGTGGAAAGGTTGAGCGAGTTGAGTTTGTTTTGGTTTAGAAAATGGTTGGATGTTTTTGTAAATAAATTCTTTGAAATATTCAGTGGTGTCTGTTTTGTGTCGTTTAAATTAGAGGTGTGATAGGTGGGAAGGGGGGTTTCAAAGTGTTGTCCCATTAGGGGGTGACATTATTGGTGGAGATGCGGGGTACGTTAGGTTAGATTAGCAAGGTTAGGGAGGGTGTCTTGTTTTGTTTTGTCGAGTCGTTTGTTTCAGATTTATTATGGATTTGAGGTACCGGTTTTGGTGTAAAGGTGTTGAAAAATGTGTTGTCAAGATGAAAAATAATCTGGTTCCCTAGTTCTGATATTTTGTATCATGAAAGTGTATTGAGATCTATTTGTCTCGATCTTGGAGTGGTTGTTGCGTACAGCTGAAGTAGGTTGAGTTGTTTTTTGTTTTTGTTGTTGCTGTTGTACTGAGGTCGAGGGTATTTACAAAATTTCAGAGAAGGCACACTAGGGCCAATCCTCAGTATTCACCACCTCCATTGTGGAACCCCCTCTTTCCTCCATTTGAAGACATCAGTTCAGATGAGATGGAAAAAATGAACTCTGACACTGAACGTGAAGATAGGCCAGAAGCAATGTCCACTCAGAGAGTTGACACTGGGGTAGAGAGGGAAGAAACCCAGGCTAAGGACACTGACAGCCACAAGGCATTGAAAATGGAACCAGGTAGTGGTAAGCCAGAGGCTAAGTTTGAATCCACAAGGATGGACATGGAACATTTGTATGATGGTGCTACTAAAATAGGACAAGGTATAGGTTTGGAAGGGGAAGCTTTGGCGAGATTTGTACTGGATGTGGTTAAGCAGGAAAAAGAGACTAAGTTAAAAGAGTGGCGAGAAAGCGAAGAACTTGTTGTGATCCGCCTTAGGCAGGAAGAGATGGGTGAAGCGATTAGGCTTCGACAAGAAGAAATGAGCATGAGGGTTGACAGAGAAGTCGAGGAGTCAAAGATACGACAAAGCAAGGAGGTAGAGGAATTGAAGCTGATGAAGCTGAAGCAGCAAAAGGCAGAGAATGAGATAGAGTGTCGGGAAAAAGAGTTAGAGTTGAGAGCAATGCAGAGCATGACCATGGAACCGTTAGGTGATAACGATGATGTAGACGCCTTTGTCAGTCATTTTGAACAAGTGGCTACACTGTGCAAATGGCCTGAGCGCATATGGTCTACAAAGATAGTCTCCTTGCTCTCTGGAAATGCCAGGACTGCAGTCCTCCGATTGTCGACGGAGGAACTGGCAGATTATAGAAAGGTGAGAACAGCTTTGTTCCGACATTTTAGGCTGGATGCGGAAGCGTATAGGATGAAATTCCGGAATGTGACTAGAGATACGGAAGAAACATTTTCACAAATGTTGTACAGAATGAAGCGTTTCTTCTCCCTGTGGTGTTCAGCTGCAGGGAAAGATGAGACGAAAGCAGAGGATGTACGTGACCTTCTGCTACAAGAGCAGTTTTACCGATGCTTGAATGAAGAGTACACTGTAGAAGTCAGGAAGACATCACCTGTTTCCGTGGATGCTGCCGCTAAGGAGGCCACTGTGCTGGCTGAGGCCAAAAGGTTAGGCACGGCTAGCCAGCAAAGAGTCTTCCCACAAGAACCGAAAGTAGATGTGTACCAACCACTCAATAGTGCCGAGGATGGCGACAGGACTCGTGACAGCTCCAGGAAGACAGCTGTATATCCTCGCAGTCAGGTTGTGTGCTACAGGTGTAAGACCACAGGACACCTAGCCAGGGACTGCAAGGAAGCTCATCCTGTAGCGGCAGTGTATGGAAGACAGCCCCAGTTTCGAGGAAAATGCACTCCTACACTGTGTGTGCCTTGTGCCAGGAAACCCTACAACCCACGGTGTAGAGTGACCATTGATGGAGTAGCTGCCAAGGGGTTGAGAGATACAGGGGCAGGACACACTGTTGTGGCAGAACGATTGGTTCCCCAGGATGCTTACACCGGTAAAGAGGTGTCGGTGGTACTGGCTGATTCACAGTCTACTTGTAAGCTGCCGGTGGCAATAGTTGAGGTTGACTCGCCTTTCGTTTGTGGACGTATGGAAGTGTTGGTCGTGGAACAGCCAGTTGAAGATGTCCTGATTGGGAACTTTGCGAAGTTTGTGGAGGAAGGAAAGTTAGTACAAGTACCTGTGTATGCAAACCCCACAGTGATGGGTGCCGTGCAGACACGTGTGCAGAGGAAAAAGAAGCAAAGTAAGCCACTACCACTTTCTGTCAGGTGTCAAATTCTTGATACGACAAGGGAGAGGCTGATAGAGCTACAACAGGAAGACAGCACACTGAGGAATGCTAGAGAGAGCTACAGGTTGAAGATGGTCTTCGTGACAAAAACAGGGAAAGTTGAGTACACAGCAAAGGAGGGAATCTCAATTAGGAGTTTCACCACATGGAAGGGTACTGCGACAGCACAGATTTGTGTTCCTAAGAGCTTTAGGAAGAGGGTACTGGCACTGAGCCATGACATCCCTAGGTCAGGACACCTTGGTGTGCGGAAAACCAAAGACCACATCTTTGGAGATTTTTATTGGCCAGGCATGTGTGCCGATATCGCAAGATACTGCCGATCATGTGAACAATGTCAGAGGGCACTGGAAGAAGGAAATATATCGCTATGGTCAGGGCAATCAAGAAATTCCAGGCTTGACAGTATGCATAACTCTTTGTTGTCCATACGGACCATTCCCCACTGCAATACCTGAAGAAGATGAAACCATCCAGTGGTGGGATGTGTCAAATTCCAGAGATACAAGCATTTCAGGTAACATTACAGGACATTGCAGGGAGAGAGTTGTTGCTGATTTTTTTTTTTTTTTAAAGTTGCCAGTAAGGACTTGGCTACTTGAGCCTTTGAAACGTCATAATTGTGTTTCCAGTTAGGTTTTGTGAAATTTTAACTTGTTGGTTAAAAATCTTGAGGGGGGGGATTTGTCACAATTTATTATGACGTTTGAAGTTGTTCTTTTTTTCTTTTGAGAAGTGAAAGTGTTTTGCTATTAGAATTGACCAGGCTCAGGTTGTAGCCCATGTTTTTGTTGTTTTGTGAAGGGGGTGCATGTCCACGATGTTTGTAACGGTTGGGTCGTTTTGAGGCCGGTTTTTTTTTTGTGTGTATATGTTTTGTCAGTGATGTTTGTTGTGTACGTGGATCCTGTGTTTGTAGTGTAAGTTCTTGATGTGAGTGATATATCTTAAGATAGAATTTTCATCAGAGAAGGAGAGTTTTTGTCCAGCGGAGAGTCAGATGGGTACAAGCTCCTCGGAGGAGGAGTGGGGTAGCTGTCTCATTTGATGGCTTTAGATGCCTTGGTTGTTGAGGTTTTTTTTTTTTTATCGATGTTAATTTGAGCTGTGGGCTTGGTGCCACTCCTCGGAGGAGGAGTTGACAGCGTTGTTGTTTTTTTTTTGCATTGTGGTTATTTGAAATTGAATTGACGGTGGTCATTTTGCTGGTTATTTTGCCGGTTGTGGGTGGTGGTGCAGTGACAGTGACCGGTGAGGATTGGGTCGCAGTAATCATGAATTTCTGGTTGATAATTTTTTTGGACTTTGAGAATTTTCCACCTGTTTTATGTACCAGAGGACTTGAAGGCACTTTTCCTCCCCACCTGTGTTTATGTGCAAGAGGACTTAAGAACTTTCTTTACCAGAGCCTGCTGTGCCAGAAGTCTTGGAAATATTCTTTACCTGTGACTGTTATGTTGTTTTTTTTCTCCCTTGTGGAAAGGTTATTCCTGTGGATTCCCGTGCGTCGAATTATTCAAAGGACTTGTAAATATGAGGTGTTTCTGGACTTCGAAAGGGGGGTGGGGAGCTAGTTTTCTGTTAGTGCCAGACAGCTGGTAGGGACAGCTGTGTTATAAGGTGAGAGTGAGACGTGTTTTTTGGGGATACTGACATGGTTTGGATACGTTGTTTTGATGGGTGTTGACTTTGATTTTTATATTGAGTGAGGAGATTGAAGAGGTGAGGTTGGGTTTGGCTCTGGTCGTGAAGCTGGTGATGTTGTAGTGTTGTGATGTTGTGGTGTTGAACTGGTGGAAAGGTTGAGCGAGTTGAGTTTGTTTTGGTTTAGTAAATGGTTGGATGTTTTTGTAAATAAATTCTTTGAAATATTCATTGGTGTCTGTTTTGTGTCGTTTAAATTAGAGGTGTGATAGGTGGGAAGGGGGTTTCAAAGTGTTGTCCCATTAGGGGGTGACACAGAGTAACATTTTAACCCAAACCTACACAAATACATCTCTTTTGTGTTGTGTGTGTGTGGATGGGGGTGGGGGCGGGGGTCGTAAAATTGTTGGTCTTCATTTCAATGTGTATTCACAACAATGTGGTGGACAGTGTGTGTGAGTGTGTGTGTGTGTGCGTTCGTGTGTGCATGCATGCGTACGTGGATGGGCGCACGCGTATGCGTGTGTGTGCATGTGTGTGTGCACGTGCGCGTATGTGTGTGTGCATATGTGTATGCGTGCGCACGTGTGTACATTCATGCATGCGTGCGTGTGCGTGCACGCATAGGTGTGTGCATGTATGTTTGTGCACGTGCGCGTGCGCGCATGTGTGTGTTTGTGAAACTCTGTGTGTGTGTGTTTGTGTTTGTGTGTGTGAGTGTTGTCCGTCTTCACCACAATGTTGTGTTAGTCTGTGTGTGTGTACGTGTGCGCGTGTGGACATGCGCATCTGTATATGTGTGCTTACACTTGCACACACATATGTGTGTGTTTGGGTGTGTATGTGTTTTGTGTGTTGTGTGTGTGTGTGTGTGTGTGTGTGTGTGTGTGTGTGTGTGTGTGTGTGTGTGTGTGTGTGTGTATGTGAGTCAAAGTGTGTATGTGCGTATGTGTGTGCCTTTATTCATTTTGTTTTTATTTATTCTAATACGAATCATATGCTTTTTTACATCCAGTCCCCCTGTGTATGCAGTTTTGTAAATATCTGTTCCCACCGTCATACGATGGCCTACTCTTATGAAAAGCAGTGTGTATGTGTGTGTGTGTGTGTGTGTGTGTGTGTTGTGTGTGTGTGTGTGTGTGTGTGTGTGTGTGTGTGTGTGTGTGTGTGTGTGTGTGTGTGTGTGTGTGTGTGTGGAAGGAGGGGGTATCTGTCTATCTGTGTGTTTGAGGGTCATGTCCTCTGACTGGGTTTTCTCCACCAACCCTTTATCGATATATATTTTATTACTGTGTGTGTGTGTTTATTTATGTATTCTTTTACATATGTGTAGACTTTTACATGCCATTGTAGATGCAAACAAGGCAACTTTGAAGACAATAATCAAGCGCAAAGTTCCTTCTGTCGCAGTGCACAAAATCTTTGCAGCATAAACAGTTACGTTGTAACCCCAGCACTTTGCCGACACCTATCTCAGTTACTCCCCCTGCTGGGGTTGCTCTCCCAGCCACATGAGCCGAGCCACCTTTAAAAAAAAATTTTTTTCCTTTCTTGATATGTACACGTTTTCCTATCAGAGTCACTTTTTTCTACATAAATTTGCAAAGGACTCCTCCCTTTTGACATGGTTTCTTTTATGTACACTTAACTATGTGTAAAACACGGGACCTCAATCTATCGGCTCATCCAGCAGACTAGCACCCAGACCTCCACTCATGGTCTAATGTACGGGGAAAAGTTTTAGACCCTAATGGGATTTTAACCACGACACACTTTGACCAAGACTTTTCATTTTCTAAACAGACGCTTACATCTAGACCACTGATTCAGTTTCCTACACCAACTGTCAAGCTAGAAGCCATTTTTTTCAACATCAGTGCCAGACACTGATCAATATGCTATTCTGCCCCTGGGTTAAAAATAGAAATAAGAATCATCATAATCATAATGATAATAACAATGATGATGATGATGATAGTAATAATAATAATCACATGGTTTTCAAAACCAGATGCCCCTAAAACATTAGGCCTATATACAGATAAAATCATTTAGTATGTCCACACATCAGTCCTTAGTTATTTTTAGGACCAACATGGTGGCACCAAATGATTACCACTGTACAAAGCATTGTTGAAACTATTTCAAGCAAACAAACAAGAAAAAGACACGCATATTAAACATCAATTTTACCTTATACTTACACATTTACTGCCTCCTACATTCATTTTCTCTTATTCAAGCCACACAGAGACGGACACAGAGACAGACACCGACAACAGCTAAAGCAACAACAAAAACAACAACATGCAAAAAACCCCAGTATAAATATCATACAACAAACACATAGAGCAGAGCAGAGTGCCTCTACAGTACTGGCAAAGACAGACAACCCATCCCCCTCCTGCCCCTACCTCACCCACCCCGCCCCCCAGTCACCCAAACTTAAGCTTGAAGCTATGCCCAGTCCAGCTCTTATCTCCTGAATGAACGTGACGTCACCACTCTAAGGGCATCTGCCACAAAGCTCCCACCAATCAGAGTCCGCTGCCAGAATCACACTACTAGGCCTTCCTATGAAAGCTTAATCTTCAAAATTGCTCAGCCCATATAAACACATCTAAAACCCTGCAAAAATCGCGGCCTCCCCCACCCCCACCCCCCACCCCAGGGTCAGGCTGGTAGCAGTTCTTTCGTTCAATCTAAACTAAGGTAAGCTAGTTAGGCTGCTGTATGTGTGTGGGCGCAATTTTTGTTTTTGATTTATGCCTTTATTTATTATCCGATCCACTCATGCAAGATATCGTTTTAAAGTTTATTCTTTTCTCTACACGATAACATGATAACAACTAATCAATTCGGTACATATGGAAAGGAAAGTAGTCAGTCAGAGAGAGACAGGCACACCAATTTCCCATTCTTCACTATCAGTTTCCGTTTTTCATTATTGATCCACTCCGTTATTTATTATGCCATTGACTTATAAATAAATGCATCTTAAAGCTCATCCTTTTCTTTATATTCTGATCTGCAATTGATTCCCAACATCTCAGAAACATTGAAGCAACAGAGCGAGAGAGAGAGAGTCAGACTCTGACTGATTCTACCACAGATCTCCCATGTTTTGCTATCAAACATTAATGAAAATAAATTTTGTGGAGTATTATTTGTGGCGTTCCATCACGAAATGAGTCGGATGTCATCTCCAGCCTTTTTCCGCTAGAGCCCAAAATATGCAGTAGGGGTGTCAGGTACCGATTTGGAGATTTTGTATAAAACTTATAATATAAACATTTCTGCACCGGAAAACATCAATAAAATAATGATATTTAGTTTCCTTTCTTATCAAAATCGCATTTTAAAACACCTACCACTGCAGAAGACCGACAGTTTTGATGAAAAAAATCCTGAAGATACGACTTTTCCGCAACCTGTATCCCCTCGAGATTTACAGTAGACCCGCCGAGTGATACACCATTTGAAAGCTCTGGTTCTCCGCCTTCAATCTGTGTCAACTATTTCTAGCGTGAGTGAAAACTTTATCCAATGAAAACGTTCAAAATAGGGAAGGAATCGTAAACAAAACATCGCTAAGGAAGGATTTCCTTCTTCTCATTGGCCCGAGAGAGCATGTGACCTCGCTCAGCCACTCTGCAGGGTCTGCAAAACAAAATGGCGTCGCTCGCTTCGAAAGTCCAGTCGAAAGCGATACCTCTAAATTCTGCTCGTTCTGACGATATTATTGAGGGATAGAACTCAGAAAAGCTTTAGTAATGAAGTGAGGACTTTATTACAACCTAATGAAGTGCTATTATGAAAACGTAAGTGGAAACGATGTCGCCGATATCGCTGAGGTGACTGAATCGAACTCGGCAATGAATCGCTCGCTCGTTCATCAAGAACAGAAAAACAAAAGTGCTTCTGATTCAAGCGATGCACGATGAAGATAATTACAGTGAACTATGTTTTGTCAGTATGCTTTATCTCAACATCATCGAGTTAGTTAAACTGAACACCAATTTCTCAGAGAGCGAAAAGGTTCAGCCTTTTGACAAGTGCCATGCTAAAAATAGGCTGAAAAACAAAAACTTGTGTCAGATAGGCTAGTACTTAGTAGGCCTATTGTGTATAGAAAAATGCACTAGGCTACAGATGAGAAATCATGTTTAAAAAGTGTGTGTGTGTGTGTGTTGTGTGTGTGTGTGTGTGTGTGTGTGTGTGTGTGTGTGTGTAATTTCATGTGTGTGTGTGTGTAATTTCATGTGTGTGTGTGTAATTTCATGTGTGTGTGTGTGTGTGTGTGTGTGTGTGTGTGTGTGTGTGTGTGTGTGTGTGTAATTTCATGTGTGTGTGTGCAAATGCTGAGTTTCATGTATGTTGGGGGTAGTGTGTTGTGTGTGTGTGTGTGTGTGTGTGTGTGTGTGTGTGTGTGTGTGTGTGTGTGTGTGTGTGTGTGAGTGTGTGTGAGTGGGTGGGTGGGTATGAAAAATATCATCTGTTGAAACTATGTTGCTGTTTGATGATTTTATTTTAATCTTAAGCAGAACTCTGGCTTCAGTTTTTCAATTAAAAAAATCTTGATTATTAAAAATTTGATTCTGGGGAAAAAATCAAGAAAAGATAGTAGTGAGGAAGGGGATCAGAGTCAAGAGTACAGGATGCAGTTTGTGTATACTCTGTGTGTGTGTGTGTGTGTGTGTGTGTGTGTGTGTTGTGTGTGTGTGTGTGTGGTGTGTGTGTGTGTTAGTGTGTGTGTGTGTGTGTGAAGTCAAATCAAAATACTATTCACTGCCCAAATATCAAATTTTATCATTCTTGTTCATCTCACTCTCACAAGAAAAAAAAAATTGTACACAAAACTGCTTCATAAAGTTTGACTATTATAAATCGTTTCAAAATAAGACAATAAAATATGAAAACAAGAACTACAAGTGCATCAGTTAACTGTGAGACCAGAAATATGGACAACTTACCTGGAAATAACAAAAAAAAATCCAACCAAAACAAACTAAACATGAAATTAATGGAGAACATATACATATACATACATATACATGCATACTCATTAGGGAAAGAGACACATGAATCAGGGGTAGTGGATGAGAGATGATGAAAATATTTAGTAACACATGATATAACAGCTGATAAATGTTTAATTCTACAAAAATGAAAACTAGTTTACACTTGCTTCACTGTGTGTGTGTGTGTGTGTGTGGTGTGTGTGTGTGTGTGTGTGTGTGTGTGTGTGTGTGTGTGTGTGTGTGTGTGTGTGTGTGTGTGTGTGTGTGTGTGTGTCTCACTATAGTATGTGCACATTATGGCTTTATAAGTTTTATGTGTAGGTAAGTGTTGTTCAAAGCTGTGGCTAAAGAAATTACAGTATAAGAATAATGAGTTTTCAGAGTCTAATTTTGGCTAGGGGAAGAGACTGGGGTTTTGTGTATGTTCACATTATCATAAAACTTTGGATTAATTTTCAATGTCTACAGTATTGCCTCATTTACTGTGCAAATTCTCTAGTAAGTATTCCCCTGAAACCTTGCATGTAGATGCAAAAATGACTTCTGAGATAAATGCTATTATTCAAAAAATTTTGGTCCATCAAAGTTTTAGTTTTAAGCATAGTTAAATTTGGTAATGTAATTTTGTTGATTTTAAGTAAAATCCAGATTGGTGTTGTCTACACCTAAGTGAATTTACATATCCTAATTTCTGTCCATGGTACCTTTCTATTCACATGTTTTGCCTTTCTAATGATATTAGTTTCAACATTCCATACATTAGCTAATTGTCCATGAGGAGATTACCTGTTTTTCACAAAATATAATTTTTTTTTAAAATCAAAAATATTTTCCCATGACATTCACTGTTGAAACTTAATATTTTAGCTTTAAATAATGATTTCTGTTTCTGTGTAAAATATTACTGCAAAATATTTTGTAGAACCTGAGATACAATAATCAGCCAAAATGAGCACCGAGGCCAGGGGTAGTCGCCCATTAAAAAAGGTCTAATAATTGAGAAAATTAATATATGACCACAAAACTTTGCAGGTATGTATTTCTTTGTGTACTCAATCAGCATGTAGAGTTTCATAAAGATTAAACATTGGTTGCTAAGGAAAATTTAACATTGAAATTGTGATTCAGTTTTTCTTAATTTTCTCAAAATGGCCGCTTTCGGGTATACCCTCTTCTAAACCCGCTATCTCAAAAACTAATCATCCGATTTTGATGGGGTTTTCACCAGTAGAAAGAGCATTCAAATTACATCTAGAATCATATAAAATATGCAAAAAGCCGGATTATGACATCAGACTCCTTTTGTGCTGGAACGTCACATTTGTAGATTTCAAAAAAGCATTTGATACAATTGACCACACACTTCTCATCAGAAAGCTAGACCTGTATAATCTATCATCAAATAGTCTAGAACTACTTGCTTCTTATCTTAAAAGCAGACAACAGTGTGTCTCAACAACTACATCCACATCCAATCTAAAACCCATTGATTATGGAATACCACAGGGATCAATACTAGGACCAATTCTCTTTTCATTATACATAAATTACCTTCCCCTTCATATTGCATCCAAATGTGAACTATTTTCTGATGACACAACCATATAACGACATTGACTCTCTTGCAACTACATTACAACAAAGCTGTAATGATCTTGTCAAATGGACAGAACTGAACCACATGTCTATTCACCCCCAAAACACAAAATGGATGCTGATCACCACCAGACAAAACAGACAAAATCTACCTCCTCATAAACGGTTTCCAATCCACATAAGAATGGAAGCAATCGAACAAACCTCTCATCACAAAGTTCTAGGAATAACAATCAATGAAAACCTCAGCTGGTTCTACCACATATCTCATCTATGCAAATACTTGTCCCAAAGACCAGCCGCCATGGCGCAGTGGTTAGTGCCTTGGATTCTGGACTGGAAGGTCGCGGGTTCGAATCCCATGAGTCATAGGGATTTTTCGGGCTCTGGTCGGCTCCTACCCAGAGTGAGTGTGCTGTGGGCTCAATGGGGAGACTGGGACCACACAGTCGAGCTTCATCCACTTTACGGATGCGACTTTGAGAGTGTTGCTCAAATTACCTGACCAACACTGTAGGTGTCTGTATCTCTCGGGCCCGGTTGACGCCGGGATATATTATGATAGTAAGCGTAGAGTACAGCCCTGTCAAGTAGTCTCCAAGCATATGCACCTCCACAGCAGCATCATTACATCATCCTCATTCTCATCGATCATCATGCAATTAAAAAATTGCCTCTGATTCCGTGGGCCCGGTTGCTCAGGTCTCATGGTGACCTCAGATTCGGTTTCCCCATACGCTTCTGTCCCTGTGGTGACTTTGTGTCAAAGCCCTCGGGGTTGGATGTTCGAGGGGTGGGGTCGTTTGAGGGACGTGGTGGTGTCGCCACCTGGGGTGTGCGACTCACTCAGTCTGGCTCCGCGACTGAGCTAATACTGTCGTTAGTAGGGGGCTTAGTAGGTGGTGTCCTGCGTATGTTAGCTCAGAACAGGCACCTCTGAACACCACCAAAGTGACCCAGCAGAAGTGCAGGGCCCCGCGGCGGCCTAATATCGATGAGCTCCCTGTGGACTTCCGCCCCTGGGGATGAGACATGACAAACCTGGGCATAGCTGTGGCGGGGAGATCCGAGCGAGCAGCGTGGGAGCGGTGGGGACAGGAGCATCATGGAAGATGAGGCAGCAAAAAAAAAAAAAAAAAAAAAAACTTGTCCCAAAGAGTATACCAGTTAACTAAAATTATACACTTTCTTGACTACCATACAAAAAAAATATTTTTTCAAGCTTCTATACAATCTTCAATATACTATGCTTCAACCCTCTGGGATTCTGCCAGTGTAAACACTATGAAACCGTTATTAAGCCTATATAAACGCGCTATCAAACTTATCCTTCTGAAGAAAACAACCTTACTTGAAGTGGATTACACTCAGTTAGGTATTCTCCCCTACAACAAAGACTGAAATATAACAAAGGCATACTGATGGTTAAGATAATGGCAGGTGATGTACCCACATCCTTAAAAGATAAGTTCCCAATGAATCGTTAAGCCAAGTGTCCCAATCCCAAGAATAGACTTGTTCAAGTCTAGTTTACTATACTCAGGCCCTGTGCTGTGGAACTCTTTTCCCGATTCAACTAAACAGCACCAATCATTGACAACCTTCAAAGTTCGCCTTCAATTTCACTTGATGCATCAAAAATGCTGAACCAGACTCATCCTGTTGGAGATATATATATATATATATATATATATATATATATATATATATATATATATATATATATATATATATATATATATATATATATATATATATATATATATATATATATATATATATATATATATATATATATATATATATATATATATATATTTGTATACATATCATATATATATTATATATTACATATATATATATATATATATCACCACTCTCTCTCTCTCTCTCTCTCTTTCTCTCTCTCTCTCTCTCTCTCTCTCTCTCTCTCTCTCTCTCTCTCTCTCTCTCTCTCTCTCCTCTCTCTCTCTCTCTCTCTCTCTCTCTCTCTCTCTCTCTCTCTCTCTTGATGAAGGCTGTATTCATATCTCATGTTTTCAACTTCATTCTGAAAGTTAACTATGATAGAGTTTGATAAATGTTGTTTTAATATCTCAATGTTTTAAGTTTAGTTAGTCTTTTAAATATACTGTGTAGTTATTCATTTTTGTGAATGCATTGGCTATTTCACAGAGATTGATCATTACAATATATATAAACTATGAGTATTTTATCTACAATGTGTAGATTTCATTTTTATAGCTATGTTGAATTTGATTTGTGTGTCACTAGTTAGTGATCTCTCCCCCCCCCCTCTCTGTCTCTCTCTCTGTGTCTCTGTCTCTTCTGTCTGTCTGTCTGTCTGTCTGTCTGTCTGTCTGTCTGTCTGTCTGTCTGTCTGTCTGTCTGTCTGTCTGTCTGTCTGTCTGTCTGTCTCTCTCTCTCTCTCTCTCTCTCTCTCTCTCTCTCTCTCTCTCTCTCTCTCTCTCTCTCTCAAGGGCCGGATGAAAAAAAGTATGTAACGCTTACTTACTCTGTTACCCTTGAAAAATAAAGATTATTCAAAGATTATTCTCTCTCTCTCTTCTTTTTGAAACATCTAGGATGTTTTACGTAACTTTTTTTTTTCTTCTTTCTTTTTATCTTAATAATTTTTTTATTTTTAGTTTTTATTGGTAGTATTTCTCCCCCCCCCCCTCCAATGAGGATACTAGTTAAATTCCCCCCCCCCTTTTTTTTTTATCCAAATGTATGATTTATATTACATGTATAACTTTTGACAGATGGTGGTGGATTGATGTTTTCAGTTGTTTATTTCATCTTGTTCTCTTGTTTGCTCCTTACACTTTTCTTTTCTTCCATAGTCAAAATCTTTTTATTGTGACTTCTGATTTTGTCTTTTGAACGAGTGCATTTTTATTACCTTATCATATATAGTGTCCTTATTCTTGTGTGTTGTTTGGTACTGCGTAAAGTTTCATTGTTTAGTATCTTTTCAACTTGATGTATCCCTGAAAAGGGCGGGGACTGGATATAAAAAAGCACACGAATGCTTATCTATTATCCTCGAATAAAATACTTTGCCTTGCCTTGCCTTGCCTTGCCTTGCCTTGCCTTGCCTTGCCTTGCCTTCTCTCTCTCTCTCTCTCTCTCTCTCTCTCTCTCTCTCTCTCTCTCTCTCTCTCTCTCTCTCTCTCTCTCTCTCTTCTCTCTCTCTCTCTCTCTCTCTCTCTCTCTCTCTCTCTCTCTCTCTCTCTCTCTCTCTGTGTTTTGGTAGGTAGAAGATTTTTCGGAGATAATGTTAGGTAGGACATTTTGTAACAGTCGTGTGTTCGTGATTTTGCCTATCTAGGACTTTGTGTTTGAGGTTGGGCCATTTTTTGTCCTGGTCGCTGAATCCACCTGATACGATTTTGTAGAATTTGTATCGTCCAGCTATTAATTTGCGTCTGTATGAAGATATGTCAGAAATAATGCTATGCTTTGGAATGTATACGCCATGGATCTAATGTGTATTTTGATGATTATGATATGAGCGCATCACATTGTATAGAAGAGAATGTGCATGTGTGTGGATATGTATTTAGGATGATTTGTTTGTGGGTGCGCGCGTATGTGTGCGGTTATGTGTGTGTGTGTGTTTGTTTCTCTGTGTGTGTGTGTGTGTGTGTGTGTGTGTGTGTGTGTGTGTGTGTGTGTGTGTGTGTGTGTGTGTGTGTGTGTGTGTGTGTGTGTGTGAGTGTGTGTGTGTGTATGTGTGTGTGTGTATATGATTTTGACTTTCGGGGAAAATTGTTTCTTTACGAGAGGGGGTGTTAGGGAGGGTAGTTGTTCATGTTTAATTGGTCTTGTTTATTCGTTTGATTGGTTCACTTAGTTATGTTTTTCATGGATTTCCTGATTGATCAATTATTGAATGGCAATATGAATGATTGTTTTGCTTGGTATCTTACATTCATTTCTTTATTAATTCATTGATTAATTTTTGTTGTTGTTGTTGTCCCCATGAGGGCCTGGTGTAAAGAAGCCTCTGGCTTACCCAATTACCCTCATTAAAAATTTCGAGTTCAAGTTCGAAAAAAGTTCTCTCTCTCTCTCTCTCTCTCTCTCTCTCTCTCTCTCTCTCTCTCTCTCTCTCTCTCTCTCTCTCTCTCTCTCTCTCTCTCTCTCTCTCTCTCTCTCTCTCTCTCTCTCTCTCTCTCTCTCTTTTGGGGAGGGACGTATAGCCTAGTGGTCAGAACATTGCGCTGGCAATTTGACGACCCGAGTTCGAGTCCGTTTGAGGAAACTTTTCTCCTGGAGTTAACATCAGTGCTGACTCCACTCTCCCCAAAAGTCCTTCGGATGAGACTTTATACCAAGGCCCCTATGCAAACGCTCGCAGAACATCTTGCGCTCATGTTAAATCCTGTTCCGCTTTTCGTAAGAGTAGGCCATCGTGTGCCGGTGGGAAGAGATGACAATATTTTCAAAACTGCATACACAAGGGGACCGGAAGAAAAATAAAAGACCATGATTGCTTCTTCTGTTATCTTTGATATAGAAGAATGAATTAAATCTCTCTCTCTCTCTCCCCTCTCTCTCTCTCTCTCCTCTCTCTCTCTCTTCTCTCTCTCTCTCTCTCTCTCTCTCTCTCTCTCTGTCTCTCTGTCTCTCTGTCTCTCTGTCTCTCTGTCTCTCTCTCTCTCTCTCTCTCCTCTCTCTCTCCTCTCTCTCTCTCTCTCTCTCTCTCTCTCTCTGGGGGGCGGATAGCTTAGTGGTCAGAACATTGCACTGGCAATTTGAAGACCCGAGTTCGAGTCCGGTTGAGGAAATTTTCTTCCTGGAGTTAACATCAGTGCTGATTCCACTCTCCCCAAAAGTCCCTCGGATGAGACTTTATACCAAGGCCCCATGTGTGAATGCACGCAGAACATCTCGCGCACATGTTAAATCCTGTTCCGCTTTTCGTAAGAGTAGACCATTGTGTGCCGGTGGGAAGAGATGACAATATTTACAAAACTGCATACACACGGGGACCGGATGAAAAAAAGCACTTGATTGCTTATTCTGTTATCCTCGATATAAAAGAATAAATAAATAAATAAACAAAATAAATAAATAAAATCTTTCTCTCTTTCTCTCTCTCTCACTCTGTCTCTCTTTCTCTCTTTCTCTCTCTCTTTCTCTCTCTCTCTGTCTGTCTCTCTCCCTCTCTCTCTCTCTCTCTTTCTCTCTGTCTCTCTCTCTATCTCTCTCTCTGTGGTGTGTGTTTGTGTGTGTGTGTGTGCACATGCGCGCCCGTGTGTGTGCATATGTGCATGCACACACATAAATTATTGAGCGTACTTTTTGGATTTATTGAATAATTACTGCTTTAAATCTTTGTGATGAAAAGTGATGTTAGTCTATATCTTTAAAATAGAAGTCCATAAAGAGACTTGTACTCTGTTCACTGACTGTCAGTATTATAACAGCAACAAAATAATTAGATTCTAGAGAGGCTAATTTGTAGACGGCCACATGTTGTAGACATCTGTGTTATATCACATCTCCTGGAAATCAGGCCGTTCAGTCAGAGGTTCCATGCTGCATGCCTTTAGGCCTGTAAGTCTGGTAGGCTACTTTGTAAGGAGCTACTAACCTCAGTGCCTAAATAACACTTTTTCACTGGGACTAATACAGACTTTAAGCTATTCTCGCGTTGCAGATGTTGACATTTGTACAATGATACTCACTGGTTTTTGACTCTGACACTGGGGATACGTGGGGGTGAAAAGTGATGCTGGTTTGTTAAGTTCCTCAGCCTCTGCCATCTTTTCTCTCCCATTGCTATACTAAAAATGTTACATGGAGTTGGTGTGGTCAGTGTGTCGATTTTGAGATTCTGATGTATTATAAAACTTTAGCACCTATTCTACTTTGTAGCAAAATATCAATGCATAACTCTGTTTCCTTTTGTCTTTAATCATGCTTTGAAAATAGTGAAGCCCTCATTCTGACCACCTTTAAGGATGCTAAATTCTCAATGTCTCATTTTGACATTTCCTGTAGTCTATCATTTCAAATTGTAATAAATTTTGATAGAATTGTTCAATTTTAAGTTTTTTTGCATTGTATAGCCATTTCTTTACAAATTAATAGCATGTCAATAGCTAAAAATTTACCTCTGGTGCAATTCAACTCCGTATGTGGTGGAGCATCACATTTTTGTTGATGATGAACCTTTAACATGCACCACAGCATACATCACCACGTTTCCATTGCTGAAGGAGTCTTCAAAAATCCTTTCTCATTGTGTATGTGTGTATGTGAGTGTGTGTGTATATATGTAATTGTGTGAGTGTGTGATATCTAAAAGTCTCTATGTATGCTGTACCAGTCACAGGAACAACACATACACAACCACATTTCCGTTGATGATGAAGCTGAACCTAGAATGGGCACCACAGTATACACCACTACATTTCCACTGCTGAAGGAGTATTCCCCAAACCTATATCATTCTGTATTTGAGTGTGTGTATGTGTTTGTGTGAGTGTGTGATATCTAAAAGTCTATATGTATGCTGTACCGGTCACAGGAACCACAGCATACACCACCACATTTCCGTTGATGATGAAGCTGAACCTAGAATGGGCACCACAGTATACACCACAACATTTTCACTGCTGAAGGAGTCTTCACGAAACTCATATCATTCTGTATGTGTGTTTGTTTTTATGTGTGTGTATTTAACTGTAGGCCTCCATCAGTCAGTGTTGACTATGGAATTCATGCGAAAAGAAATGTCATTTGTTCAGCGACGCCGGCTGTTGCTGATCAGTCCAGTGCGAGAGTGGCAGTCTTTGTTGCATCTAATGCAGATGTGGCTTGTTGAGGTGGCTGAAGTACATGCCTTCCGCTTAGCTCTCTTTTCGTTTGTTGCGGTGTGGATCTTTTCTTCACCACACTTCAGCTGTTTGCGGAGAACACTGCCATTTGTTGTGGTCAGCCGCTACCTCCTCCCAGTTCTCTGTGTTGATGTCTAGGGCTTTCATGTCATGCCTGCAGACGTCTTTGTAGCGCAATTAGCGACGGCCAATGCTTCTCTTGCCACAGGGAAGTTCACCATAGAGGAGGTGTTTAGCAATGCGTCCATCATCCATCCTTTGTATTTGACCGAGCCATCTGAGTCTGTGTTGCCTGAGGAGTGTGTACATGATGGGAAGACCTGCAAATTCGAGGAACTGAACGTTGGTAACTTTGTCACTCCAGTGGATGATGAGGATGCGGCGGAGAGCGTGCAGGTGGAAGGTGTTTACTGTGATAAAGGATAGTGCTGATGATGCAGGTGTTGTACACTGCCATCTTGGTGGAAATTGTCAGCTTTCAGTTCTCCAAGACGCAGGTGGTGAGTCGTTCTAAGGTCGTAGCAGCTTTGCCAATGCGCTTGTTGATCTCGGCATCAAGGGACAGATTGTCACTGATGGTGGATCCCAGGTATGGGAACTTGTGTACGACACCAAGCTGGTAGTTGTCGATGCTGATGGCTGGTGTAGTAACCACATCTTGACACAGCACATTGGTCTTTTTGAGGCTGATTGTGAGTCCAAAGTTTTGCAGGCCTGGGAAAACCTGTCCATGAGGCATTAGAGTTCTTGCTTAGTGTGTGAAATGACAGCAGCAGCAGCAAAAAGTATGTCCCTATTTATTTTCTGAATCACTTTTGTTTTCGCTTTCAGCTGAGCCAGTTTGAATAGTCAACCGCTGGATCTGGTGCATAGGTATACACTTTCTGTTCCAGTTTCAAAAACGTGCTTTAGGAGCAGAGCAAAAAGATTCCAAAGACGGTGGGAGCAAGGACACACTCTTGCTTGACTCCACTCTTGATGTCAAATGGGCTGGACATGCTGCCCTCTTACTGGATTGTTGTCTTCATGTCATCATGAAAGGATCTGATGAAACTATGGAGTTTTGGCGGGCAACCAATTATTGGAAGGATGTTGAATAGCCCATCCCTGCTGACTAGGTCAAAGGCCTAGGTCAGGTCTATAAAGGGTTTTGTGTTGTTCTCTGCATTTCTCTTGTCCACCATGAAGCGTTCAGCTCAGAGGCTGCATTGTGACTAAGGGTAAACATGCTCAGCAAGTTTCTGAAGGTGCACAAGCATGACACGAGCGAAGAAATTTTCCTAGGATGCTCAGGAGAGATATGCCTCTGTAGTTATTACAATCACTCCTGTCACCTTTATTCTTGTAGAGTCTCTCATGTCTTGAGGCACTGCTCCCTCCCTCCAACACTGGTATAGGACATCGTGAAGTGGCTGCAGTAATGTGTCTTTACAGCTTTTGATGAGGTTGGGTGGAATGCCATCAGTGCCTGATGCTTTGCCACTAGGTAAGCTGACAATTGTTTTGTTGAGTTCAGCAAGGTTTGGTTTGGTATCTAATTCCTCAATAATGGGAAGAGGCTAAGTGCCATCGAGGGCTGAGTTGGAGACTGTGTTCTCTCTAGAGTACAGATCAGAGTAATGCTCCACCCACCTGTCCATCTGTCTGCTCTTGTCGGTGATCACTTCCCCATTGGAGGTGTTGGGTGGGTTGGTTTTGCTCTGTGTTGGCCCTAAAGCTGTCTTGATGCCTTTGTACATTCTCTGATGTTGCCTGAGGGCAGCTGCAGACCAGATTGAGGCACTGAGCTGTTGCCAGCATTTGTTGGTACGTCTTGCAGTTTTTTGCACTTTGTTTCTGGCTGCTCTGAGTGCTTGCAGAGATTTCTCACCAGAGGGGTACTTGTATTTGGCAAGGGCAGCACACTTTGTGTCAATGACAGAGGACAGCTGGCTAGACTTGGCATCAAACCAGTCATTGTTTTTGGAGGTCTTTTTCCGAAATGTTGCAAAGGCTGTTTTCTGACTGGCTTCCCAGAGGTGGTTCCATTTCTCAGAGGCTGAGCAGTGCTGGTGTTCATCAGACAGAGCTTCTTTGAGAGACTTGGCAAATTCTTCGACTTTTTCTGGAAGATGCATGGTGGTGGTATTGATGAGAGGCAGGCCTTTCTGTTTGGAGCTCTGGAGTTTTTTTGGATGAAGCCTGATCTTGCAGCAGACGAGAGAGTGGTCAGTGTCACAGTCTGCAAGATCAGGCATCATCTGAAGAAACTGCAGAGATGAACAAGAATGATAAAATTTGATATTTTGGCGGTGAATAGTATTTTGATTTGACTTCACCCCCACCCTCCAACACACACATAGTATACACACACTGCATCCTGTACTCTTGACTCTGATCCCCTTCCTCACTATAATTTCTTGATTTTTTTTCCCAAAACCATTTTTTTTTAAATCAAGATTTTTTAATTGAAAAACCCAAGGCAGAGTTATGCTTAATATTAGAATAAAATCATCAAACAGCAACATAGTTTTGACATAAGAAATTTTTCATACCCACACCAACCCACTCACACACACACACACACACACACACACACACACACACACACACACACACACACACACACACACACACACACACACACACACACACACACACACACACACACATTCATGAAACCCAGCACACATACATATGAAATTACACACACACTTTTTAAACATGATTTCTCAACTGTAGCCTAGCGCATTCTTCTATACACAGTAGGCCTAGACTGTCTCACACAACTTTTTGTTTTTCATCCTATTTTTAGCATGGCACTTGTTGTCAAAAGGCTGAACCTTTTCGCTTTCTGAGAAATTGGTGTTAAATTTAACTAACTCGATGATGTTGAGACAAGGTATACTGACAAAATATAGTTCATTGTAATTATCTTCATCATGAATCGCTTGAATTAGAAGTACTTTTGTTTGTCTGTTCGTGATAAACAAGCTATTCATTGCTGAGTTTGATTCAGTCATGTCAGTGATATCCGCAGCATCATTTTCGCTTACATTTTCATAAATAACACTTCAATAGGTTTTAATAAAGTCCTCACTTTATTACTAAAGCTTTTCCGAGTTCTATCCTTCAATAATATCGTCAGAACGAGCAGAACTTAGAGGTATTGCTTTTGACTAGGCTTCCAAAGTGAACAACACCATTTTGTTTTCTAGACACTACAGAGTGGCTGAGTGAGGTCACATGCTCGCTCAGGCCAATCAGAAGAAGGAAATCCTTTCTTAGCAATGTTTTGCTTACTATTCCTTTCCTATTTTGAACGTTTTCTTTGGATAAAGTTTTCACTTAAGCTAGAAATAGTTCACACAGATTGAAAGTCACGACCAAGACTTTTTAAATTGTGTGTCACTCGGTTGGTCTACTGTAAATGTCGAGGGGATACAGGTTGCAGAAAAGTCGTATCTTTGAGATTTTTTCATTTTTTCTGGGCGATTTTCATCAGAAAGGAATCTAAATATCATTATTTTATTGATGTTTTCTGGTGCTGAAATGTTTATGTTATCAGTTTTATACAAAATCTCCAAATGGGTACCTGACAGCCCTACTGTATATTTTGGGCTCTAGCGGAAAAAGGCTGGAGGTAACATCTGACTCATTTCGAAATTAAACGTCACAAATAGGAAATGTAGAAATCATACATATCATGATTTTAACCCTAGAGCACAGCCGTGTCAAGTAGTTTCAAAGAAGATACCCTTCCACAGCAGCAGCATTACATCATCCCCATTATCATTGATCATCGTGCAATAAAAAAAACCATCTGATTATTTGATCCCAGTTGCTCTGGTCTCATGATGGCTTCAAGGTTCAGTTTTTTCATACACTTATAAGGCTAGGGTGACTTTGTGGCAAAGCCATTAGGGTTGAGGCTTCAAAGGGCACAGTTGTAGGAGTGATGTTGTTGTGGTTGCCACTTTGGGTGGGTGACTCACTCTGTCTGGCTCTGTGACTGAGTTAATACTGTCAGTTTTAATTGGACTGTTAGGAGTTGGGCAGGGCTAGTAGGTGGTGTCCTGCATATGTTAGCTCATAACAGGCACCACTGAACAGCCCCTAAGTGACCCAGTAGCAGTGCAGGGCCCCTCTGGCTGATGGCCCCTTGGCAGCCTAATATTGATGGGCTCCCTGTGGACTGCTGACCCTAAGGATGAGACTTAACGAATCTGGGTATGGCTGTGTTTGGGAGATTGAGATGAATGCCGTGGAACAGAAATGTCAGGATGTCACAGAAGACGAGGCAGCAAAAATAAAATCAACCCCATCCCCCAGACAAACAGTCAGTCAAACAGACAGGCAGACAGGCCTCAGACAGACAGAAGAAACACAATGGAAAAACAATAGTCAGCCACCTGACAGACAAACAAATTGTCATCTAGCTTGACAGACAAACAGATAATGCGTTAACAGCGATGGGCCCAACCAAGAAAGACAGATACAAACAGACAGATATTTAGCCAGCCTGACAGACAGATACCATGTCAGACAGACAGCTCGCCAGACTAACAGACAGACAGATAGAAGGGACACAATCAACAAACATAATTTCAAAGACAACTATACATAAAAATGCTGTTAAGAGCTATAAAAGTTTGATTTTTTTTTGCATGTTAAATTTAAATAATATAATACATGAATTTATATAGCACTGAATCTTGTAAAGCAAACAAATCAAATCTCTTAATGTTCCTTCCCTCTATCTTAACCATGCCAAAAGTTCACACACACACACAAAAAATTGTACTGCACGTGCGTTCACTGAGTACACCCTTGGGTCTACAGATACCTGAGCACAGTTCAGGTTACTTTGAGAACTAGATGTGTAGTCCACTGTCAGTTTGTGGATGAATGCCATTGTAAAATATGGACAAGGTGAGTCTATAAAATATTTATTACAAATCTATCCAGAGGTCATTACACACATTATGATTATGTAGGTTCTAATACAACAAGATTTTATAAGGATGTGGTCAGGATGATTAACTGTTCCAACTGCCTTACAAGTGGACCATGAGGTTCTAGGTTCAATTCCCAGCTTTGCTTTTTTCTCTACTTTGATACGAACATTGAAATAAATATTTCAGTCCTTTCAAAGAGACCATAAGCTAGGCCCAAAAAAGAAATGCACACAACATTTTTTTTGTTACCTATCTTTTCATGGAACACCAGTTAGAGACATTGTTTTTCATGACATAATGATCAGTAACTATAAGAGTGATGGAAAAGTTGCTATGGATGGGCATTTGCTTTGAGACTAAGTGACAGGGCTGTACTCAGTGGTTCCTATCACAATATGTGACGCTCCACCACGAAATGAGTCGCTTAGCACATTACCTAATTTTGCGCTAGGAGCCATTAAAGGCAGGTGGGGGTCAAGCTGTCGATTTTGAGAGTTTGATTGATTATTAAACTAGATCTGTTTATTTATCTTATAATGAAATATCAAGGCATAATTTTGATTCCTTTTGCTTTTAAATGTGTTTTGAAAATACCAAAGCACTCATTCTGACAACCTGTTACTAAAATAAACTTGCCCGTTTCTCATTTTGTCATATCCTGCAGTCTATCTTTTCAATGAATAAAGTTGACAGACATTGTATTTTCATGCTGGTATAGTAATTAATAGATTATTGGGAAAGTTGTATAGATGGCATTACTATTGACCTCAGTGACACTGTACTCGGTGGTCTACACAATATATCCCAGCATCAACCAGGTCTAAGAGATACAGACACCTGCAGTATTGGTCAGGTAATTTGAGCAACCACTATCTAAATGACACTTGTAACGTGGATGAAGCTCAAGCGTGGGGTCTAAGTCTCCCAATGAGCCAACAGAAAACTTGCTTTGTGTACAAACTAGCAGGAGTAAAAAGAATAAGTGCCTTACTCTTAAGGGATTTGAAACTGACCTTTCAAAGTGTAACTATCATGCTAAAGAAGCTGGTTGCACACAAAACATCTCACATAGAGATTATAAATATGCTCCACCATTCAGACGATTTTTGTATGTGTGTGTGTATATCTGGTAAGAAAAATAATTAAAATTTTAAAATGCATGCACGTCTCAAGATTAGACACTACCCTTTAAGTTAGAATGTGGCTACCTAAATGATGTGTGTGTGAATGTGTGTGTGTGTGTCTGTTGTCTGTATGTGTGTGTGTGTGTGTGTGTGTTTGGGGGTTGTGGTGGTGGAGGGGGAAAGGGCTGTATATACAGAAACTTTACCTTTTGATGAACCTCACATCTAACCAAGCAACAAAAAACATGTATACATTTAAGGTAATGTCAACGTATTTTCCCAACAAAACTTATCTTTTTCGTTTAGTTCAAATGTGTCTAAGTCATTTAGGTATTTTGTCTATTTAATGGAAGGAAGAATTGTTGATACAGATATACACTATACAGAAATGGAGACTCTGGGCATATGATAGTATTTAATTTTTTTTAAATTATTCTATTTTTTATATCGAGTATAATGGAATAAGCACTTATGTGCTTTTTTCATCCAGTCCCTGTGTGTATACAGTTTTGTAAATATTGTCATCTGTTCCCATTGGCATACCTTGGCCGACCCTTACGAAAAGCAGAACAGGATATAACATGTGTGCAAGATGTTCTGCATGCGTTCGTACACAGGGCCTCAGTTTATAATCACATCTGAAAGACTTTGGGGAAAAGTGGAGTCGGCACTGATGTTTCACACAAGGTCGGAGGAGGGGGGGGGGGGGGGGGTAGTAAGGGAATGTAGAGAAGTGTGCTATCTCTTGGCATATTTCTTTGCTGAAAAAACAATGCAATTAAAATACATTTTTTAGTTAGGGTTCTTAAGATTCATTGTCTGCTTTTTCATCTTCTGTAATAACTTGTCTATGGCAAAGGGAAAGAAATACACATGAACAGCAACTATAGATGATACACTTTTTCTTTTTTATCTCTTTGCCATAAGTGCTTAGGCATCTAGTGTTAAAATTACAAAAGAGAAAACATCATCTTCTGGCATATAACCAGCTCTAAGTAAAACACAACACAAGAATTGTAACATGATTAGAGCTAGACACAGGTGCCACCTTGATTATGGCATTTATGATGACCTGTTTTGTTGTTGTTGTTGCAGATGTCTTCAGTTCTTCAAAATGACCCATGCCAACCTCGCAAAGCCAACATCAAGGCAGAGGACTCGTTGGCACAAACCTGTCAACACAAATTCTGTGAGAGAACATGAACACAACCAAGGTCTGCCTGAGACAAGTGGATTCCAAGAACTAACAACTTCACATGATCAGAACATTCTGTTCAAGCAAGAAACCACTGAGTACTGGTGCACTATATCAGAGGATATTGGAAATGTGGACACTGCCTGTACTTGTAACTGTAGCAATACTGCAGATATTCATGATACAAAAGAAGCAGTAACTGCTGCTGCTAAATATAGGATCCTTGGTGCAGGTGTTTTTTTCCCAGGTGAAGTCAAACTGATCAAGAACACGTGTTGCTTTACTGTATGTGTTCAAAAATCCCTCTTGTCTAGTGGTGTTATGGGCAATCGTAGTGCTGAAGAGCTACAACATAACATAGAAACGTTTTTACACAACACAAATATAAATAAAGAAGACTTATCCAGACACAACAGAACTGTTGATAGTCAGATCCCAGAAGATGACTATCACACCCCTGAAAGTAAAACACCAAAAATTGTACAAGCAAGAGACAAACAATATGAAATTATAAGCAGTAGAGAGCCAGCTCAGTGCCGCTTTAAAAAAAGAAAAATATCAAAAGATGAAAAAAGAGACAGACACAAAATAACTGCACAATGTAATAACCAGGTGAATAATGCTAACTTTATACCTGATCATTTGGGTGAGATGAAAGAAGCTGATTGCGACACAACTCAGTGTAAACAGACTCATTCAGAAGGAGACGTGAATGTTTACACAAAAAACAAATCTCAACTGTGTGAATATTGTGGAAAACTATTTGATTATAAAAGCCAGCTGGAAAAGCACATGCGAGTCCACACAGGAGAAAGGCCCTATACGTGTTCACATTGTGTGAAAACATACAAATGCAACACAGACTTAGGAAGACATATGCGAATCCACACAGAGGAAAGACCATACAAATGTTCACAGTGTGAAAAGACATACAAGCTTGAAGAACACTTACAAATACACATAGGATTACATACACCAGAAAATACACACAAATGCACATATTGTTCTAAATCATTTATCAGCAAATCTAGCTTAACTCATCACATTCGAACCCACCCAGGAAAAATACCATACAAATGTTTACAGTGTGAAAAGAAATGCATGAATAATGGACACTTGAGAATACATATGCGAATGCATACAGGGGAAAGACCGTACAAATGCACATATTGTCATAAATCATTTAGCAATAAATCTAACTTAACCGTGCACATTCGTATTCACACTAGAGAAAAGCCACACAAGTGCACATATTGTGATAAGACATTTGCCCAAACTAGTAACTTAAGAGACCACATTCGAACCCACACAGGAGAAAAGCCACACAAGTGCACATATTGTGATAAGAAATTTACCTATATAAGTAGTTTAAGATACCACATTCAAACTCACACAAGAGAAAAGCCACACAAGTGCACATATTGTGATAAGACATTTACCACAAAAGGTAGTTTAACACGCCACATTAGAACCCACACAGGAGAAAAGCCTCACACATGTATGTTCTGTGGAAAGAGGTTCACCACCAAACAAAATTTAACAAGACACACGTCACTTCACACCAAACACACACCACAGTAATGTTCACATTAAGGACGAGGATCTGCCCCCATTTTCCATGTTTAAACACAGAATGATTGGAGAAGACAGTGGCAACAGTGTACACATGACAGAACAATGCAGTGTGCAACATTCAGTTCAGTCAGACACATACACAACTACACAGGACAAAAGTAACACCCGCTATACACAGCCTGAGTTTGCATCTAGAAATCTGTGCACATTATAAAATCAATACCTAGTACACAGGACAGGTCAGATCCATCTTGAAACAGGATTACAGCATAAATCAAGAGAGCTAGATTCCATAGGTGTAGATTTCCTGATCCTTTATTATTCTCATGGGGAAAAAAATCTGTGTAAATAGTAGTTGAAACCAG
>CM060346.1:1741370-1756370 GCA_030674155.1 Stramonita haemastoma
TCACTCACTCAGTCCCATGTCCCAAAGGACGTAGGGGGGACATGAGAGAAGAAGCAACGGAGATCTTTTTCCATGCTTCACAATCCTGTGTGGCTAGTAGGAGGCGTTGCAGGGGTTGGGCAGTCCAGTCTTTGATGTTGTCAACCCATGATTTCTTTTGGCGGCCTCTTCTTCTCTTGCCCTCGACTGTTCCTTGCAGGATGGTTTTTGCTAGGGTGTTGTGTCTTGTGGTGTGACCAAACCACATCAGCTTTCTCCTCTTTATGGTGGAGAGCAAAGGCTCTTGGGGGCCCACAAGCTTTTTGATTTCTTCTTTCACATAGTTATTGGTCTTGTGTTCTTTGTATGATATTTTGAGGAGTCTTCTGTGGCACTTGTTCTCGAATGCTTGGATTCTTCTCTCTAACTCTGCTGTCAGAGTCCATGATTCACAGCCATATAGGAGGATAGATATCACGAGGGATTTGTAAAGGTGGTATTTGGTGTTGCTTCTGATGATCCTCTAGAGTCTGACTAAAGCAGATGTTGCTGTTGCAATGCGAGCTTTCACTTCATTGTTTGATGTGCCATCTTTTGTTAGGATGGAGCCTAAGTATTTGAATTGGCTCACCTCTTCCAAAATTTCTCCATTCATCTTTATTTCCGTGATGTCATTACTCGCGCTGTTGACCATGATCTTCGATTTCTCTGTACTGACCTCCATGCTGTATGCGCTCGCTCGATCTGTTAGACTGTCTGTGAGGATTTGCAGTTCTTGTTTGCTGCTGCCCATGAGGTCAATGTCATCTGCAAATCTGAGGTTGCAAAGGGGTCTTCCACCAATGGAGATGGAAGTGTGGTGGTTTTGCAGTGTCTCTGTCATGATGTTTTTGAGGAAGAGGTTGAAGAGTACACGTGAGAGAAGGCAGCCGTGGCGGACTCCAACCGTGGTCTTGAAGAACTCGCCCACATGATTGTTCATGAAAACTGCACTTCTTGCATTCTCGTACAGAGCCTTGATGACTTCAATTAGGCAGTTGTCAATGTTGAAGTGCCTGAGTACTTGCCAGAGGCCGTCATTGCATACCCTGTCAAAGGCCTTTTTGAAGTCTATAAAATTGTGGTACAAGTCTTTTAAGTGTTGGAGATGCTTCTCTCTCAGAATTCTCAGGTTGAAAATTTGTTCCATTGTGCTGCGTTTTGGTCTAAAGCCCGCTTGTTCTTCTGCCAGGAGTTTTTCTGCTTGGTTTTTCAATCTGTTGAGGACTACCTGCAGCATGATCTTGCTGTGATGGCTTATGAGACTGATGGTTCTGTAGTTCTGACATTGCTTGAAGTTTCCTTTCTTTGGCAGGGGTATTACAAGAGACTGTGTCCATTCTTTTGGCCATTTTTTGGTGTCGTGGATCTTCTGACAAAGATCTGTGAATCACCTTGCTGTTTCATTCCCTCCATTTTTTATGAGTTCAGCTGGGATTTTATCGATTTCAGGGGACATCCCCTTCTTCAATTGTTTAATAGCTGTGTCTACTTCACACCTTAGTATTGGTGGGTCTTTATCTTGGTGTTCAGGGGGTTTGTTGGAAACTATGTTGGTATCTGGGCGTAGTGGGTAGTTATACAATCCCTCACAGTATTCTGTCCAGCGTTGGAGGATGGCATTGTTTTCTGTTAAAAGATTTCCTTCTTTGTCTTCAATAACAGAGGCTTTAGGCTGTGTGGTTTTAGTGCTTTCAGAGTGTTGTAAGCTGTTTTGCTGTTTCCCTTGGCCATTCCATCTTCGATGTTGTTGCATTGTTCTTCTATCCACGCTTCTTTGGCTTCTCTCATCTTTTTCGTCACTTCTCTGTGGCTGTCCATGTACTTGTTGTTGGCTTTTTGACTTGTGAACTTTTTGCTTCTTAAGTTCTCTTCTTTTGTTGCAGTGGTCAAGAACCTCATTTGTCACCCAGGGTTGTTTCTTTGTTCTGCTTCTGCCTAATGTTTCTTCTGCTGCTGTCGTTAGCACTTCCTTGATGTTGTTGGCTAGTGTGTTCACATCATTGTCAATGGCTGTGAGTGCGGCGAACTTTCCTCCAATGTTTCCTTGGAAGATCTCAACCACTGTTGGGTCTTTGAGTTTTTCCAGGTCGAATCTTATGCGTGGGATTTTTGGCTGTTGTTTTGCTTTCAGTTTCAGCCTGATGGTGGTAAGTACAAGGTTGTGTTCACTGCCAATGTCAGCTCCTGGGAATGTTCTTGTATTTGCCTTGTTTATGCTGGATTTGAATATTTGGACTGACAAACTGTAATCAATTTGGTTATGAATGAGACCATTTGGTGAGTGCCAGGTTGATGTTCTAGATGGCTTGTGAGGGTGGAATGTGTTAGCCAGAGTTAGTTTGTGCTTCTTTGCGAATTCCAGCAGCCGCTGTCCTCTGTCATTTGTTTCTCCCAGTCCAAAGCGTCCTGTGGTTCCTGTCCAGGTGTCATAGGCATCAGGTCCCACCTTAGCATTCCAATCGCCTTCCACAATAAGGATGTCTTTTTGGGCGTTTTGGAGATGACGTTTTCAAGTTCTTCATAGAATTCTTCTATCTGGTCATCATCGTAGTCAGATGTTGGAGCATACACTTGGATGATGGTGAGATTCTGGGGTTTTGCAGAGACTCTGATTGAGATGAGTCTGCTGGATATTGGTGTGCAGTTGATGATGCTTGACACAATCTCTTTCCTGACAATGAAGCCTACTTCGTGTTGGTGTAGTTTCTCATCTCCACTGTACCATATCTTGCGGCCATCTTGCGTGGTTGTTTCTCCGAAGCCAATCCATCTGACTTCCGCAAGCCCTAGGATGTCCCATTTATACCTCTGTAATTCATGTGTGAGTTCCTGTACTCTTCCTGTTTGGTACAGAGTCCTAACATTCCATGTACCAATGGTTACCCCTTGAGCTGGAAGCTTTAGAACTGGCAGAACCATAGAACTACAGAACTACAGAACCATCAGTGTCATAAGTCATCCTAGCAAGATCATGCAACAGACTGAAAAACCAAGCCGAAAAACGCAGCACAATGGAACAAATTTTCAACCTGAGAATTCTGATAGAGAAGCATCTCCAACACCAAAAAGACTTGTACCACAATTTCATAGACTTTAAAAAGGCCTTTGACAGGGTATGGCATGACAGCCTCTGGCATATACTCATGCACTTCAACATTGACAGCTGCCTAATTGAAGTCATCAAGGCTCTGTACGAGAATACAATAAGTGCAGTTTTCATGAACAATCATGTGGGCAAGTTCTTCAAGACCACAGTTGGGGTTCACCAGGGCTGCTTTCTCTCACGTGTACTCTTCAACCTCTTCCTCGAAAACATCATGACAGAGACACTGCAAAACCACCACACTTCCATCTCCATTGGTGGAAGACCCCTTTGCAACCTCAGATTTGCAGATGACATTGACCTCATGGGCAGCAGCAAACAAGAACTGCAAATCCTCACAGACAATTTAACAGATCGAGCAAGCGCATACGGTACAGAGAAATCAAAGATCATGGTCAACAGCACGAGTAATGACATCACGGAAATAAAGATGAATGGAGAAATTTTGGAAGAGGTGAGCCAATTCAAATACTTAGGCTCCATCCTAACAAAAGATGGCACATCAAACAATGAAGTGAAAGCTCGCATTGCAACAGCAACATCTGCTCGAGTCAGACTCGAGAAGATCATCAGAAGCAACAACATCAGCTTCTGCACCAAATGCCACCTTTACAAATCCCTCATGATATCTATCCTCCTATATGGCTGTGAATCATGGACTCTGACAGCAGAGTTAGAGAGGAGAATCCAAGCATTTGAGAACAAGTGCCACAGAAGACTCCTCAAAATATCATACAAAGAACACAAGACTAATAACTATGTGAAAGAAGAAATTAAAAAGCGTGTGGCACCCCAAGAGCCTTTGCTCTCCACCATAAAGAGGAGAAAGCTGATGTGGTTTGGTCACACCACAAGAGACAACACCCTAGCAAACATCCTGCAAGGAACAGTCAAGGGCAAGAGAAGAAGAGGCCGCCAAAAGAAATCATGGGTTGACAACATCAAAGACTGGACCGCCCAACCCCTGCAACACCTCCTACTAGCCACACAGGATTTTGAAGCATGGAAAAAGATTTCTGTTGCGTCTTTTCTCTTGTCCCCCCTACGTCCTTTGGGACATGGTACTGAGTGAGTGATTGAGTGTGAAGGGCAATTACAATACTGACAGGGAGATTGATACAAATCATAGTCAAACACACGAAGTAGGTACATTTCATACTTGTTCAAACATTATATAACTTCAAATAAAAATGTCTCAAACACTCACACTGTACACTCATGCTCGCACACACACAAACACACTCATACACACACACCAATGTTTAGATACAATGTTCTTAAGAACCATTGACTAGAAAAGACATATGATCACCATTATTCACACATTATACGCATGCGTTCGCACCCGCACATATACATGCATGCACTCACACACACATGCGCACACACAAACACTCCCCCCCTCCCCATACAATCCACTCCGACCTGCCTGCACACTCATGCACGCTCCCCCCCCCCCCCTACACATATACACCATCCACACAAACCCATCCCTTTCCCCACCACCACCAACCACACACAATTGGTGGAAAGACATGAATTTACAAGCAATTCAAAAAATCAATAAAGCCAAAAATAAACCATACTTATTTTATGGGTACATATGCATTTATGTGCATGACTGTATGCATTGGTTACATACATAACAGTGGCAGTCAGGTAAGTAATTTAGAGAAAACAAACACACACACACACACACACACACACACACACACACACACACACACACACACACACACACACACACACACACACACACAAAACAAACAAGAAACAAAAAAGAGCAAACAAACAAAAAAAAGACCAACAACCTCAGTCAGTGTTATTATGAGTTTAGAACTCAGATAGCTACTGGCTCAAAGAAGTTCCTTTTTCTGTTTGTTTTGCTGTTGTGGCATTGAAAACGATGTGCTGATTGCAACAATTGAAATTCTGAAAACAGAGCATGTGAGGAATCGGCCAAAATGGCGTTTGCTTTGCGTACAAGCTGCTGATTACAAAACGTAGTAGTAGTAGTAGTAGTAGTAGTAGTAGTAGTAGTAGTAGTAGTAGTAGTAGTAGTAGTAGTAGTAGTAGTAGTTAGTAGTAGTAGTAGTAGTAGTAGTAGTAGTAGTAGTAGTAGTAGTAGTAGTAGTAGTAGTAGTAGTAGTAGTAGTAGTAGTAGTAGCAGGGTTCGCGCTAGGATTTTTTAAAACCGGTACTGCGAGTTGCCATTTCAGAGATATCTTGACCAACTCCCACAAAATCGGTCCCCAGAAAACAAAATCCGGTAGGTGCTGTGAACAAAACAAAACTATTCAGTGAGGGGGTGGGGTATGGGGGGGGGGGTTGTTCGGCAGCAAAACTAAATCTAAATTGAAGGCAAATCTCTCAGAGATTTTGACTGCCGTGCTGCTGCCACTCGCTTCTTGGGCACGAAGCCACGCAGGAAATAGTTTTTTTTTTTTCTAGCGCCTGTACCACTGTCTGTGTCAGTCTGTTGTTTTGCAGATCATTCGTGTGACTTAGGCCTATATTCTTCTTTCTTATTTCTATGCTTAGCGCTCATCTATATCTTTCCTTCAAATTAGAATTTGTTTTCGACTCTTCTCTCTGAAAGCAACCCGCAAATTTCGCTTTTCGTTAGAGTAGGCCATCGTGTGCCGGAATAGATGACATTTACAAAACTGCATACACACGGGGACTGGGTGTAAAAAAGCACAGGAGTGCTTATTCCATTATTCTCGATATAAAAGATTAAAAGAGTAAAGAATAAATCAATCTAGGCCCCATTTACTCATTGTGAATGGAAGTTACTATCATGCCGAGAAGAGCGCGAAGCTCTGTTCATTCACAGTACAGCTTGCTGTTCTGCGTGCTAGGCTAATAACGAGGCTGGCGCTAAAGATGTTCCTCGGAAGGGGTAGGAAGGGGTAAGTGCGTAAGCACAGTACAGGCGCATGACAGACTGTCAGAAAATGTCACTTTAGACTTTTTTTTATTTTGAGATGGAAATCTAATCGGTCACAGGCAAACAGAATCGGTACGCGGTACCGGCTGCTTCGAAAATTTTCGGTATTCCCTGTTTACAATCGGTAAAATACCGGCAATTACCGGTTATCGCAAACCCTGAGTAGTAGTAGTAGTAGTAGTAGTAGTAGTAGTAGTAGTAGTAGTATGTAGTAGTAGTAGTAAGTAGTAGTAGTAGTAGTAGTTAGTAGTAGTTTGTAGTAGTAGTATAGTAGTAGTAGTAGTAGTAGTAGTAGTAGTAGTAGTAGTAGTAGTAGTAGTAGTAGTGTGTTAACACCATTACAATGGATCATCACAATGACGATCAGATCCTGAAAAAATGAAAATGAACTAACAGTGCCTAGAAAGCAAAAATAAACTGGGTACGTAAATCAACACAGAATAAAAATGTCTTTGAAAATGAATCAACCATGAACTGTCAATTTCACGAACAGTCAACTAACAGACGTTTCCATTCATAGATGGAGTAGGAAACAGGACTTAACTGATTAGAGAAGAAAAAAGAGAAAGAAAACTAACTGTTTAGTAAGTACACAAACACACACAGCATACCCGACAAAAGGAAGTGTCCACAAAGTCCGTCATCTCAAAGCGATGTTAGTGAAGAAAGTGTGATATTCTCTGAACGCAACGATAGCAAAAACACTGGCAGCGAAGCCAGATGTGGTGTTCTCACAGACAAAATACAGCAGGCATGGAAGCTCTTCTCATGCAAGAAAGGCGTGTCACACACCTTGACCCTTTTTCCCAGAGAAGATCACATTCCAGTCACCAGTTGGCGGGAACAAGAACCACAAGGCATCCAGGCCCGCCAAAGTTGCATAAACCTGCTCAGTGGTCTTACTGTATCCCTTCCCACACACACATAGACACACACATTCACACACATAGAGAATGATATAGGGTTTGTGAAGACTCTTTCAGCAGTGGAAATGTGGTATTGTATGCTATGGTCCCTGTGACTGATACAGCATACACATAGGTTTAAATTTCATGAACACACAAATGACACACTCGTACACAAACACATACATAATGATATAGGTTTTGTGAAGACTCCATGAGCAGTGGAAATGTGGTAAGGTATGCTGAGGTTTCTTCATCATCATTGACAGAAATGTGATGGTGTTTGCTCTGGTGCCCGTGACTGGTCCAGCATACATGAAGAATTTTCGATATCGCAGACACACAGAAACACACACACATACAACATAATGTAGGTTTGTAAAGACTACTTCAGCAGCGGGAATGTAGTGGTGAATGCTGTGGTTCCTGTTCAAGGTGGATCATCATTGACAAGTCCCCGGAGTGACAAATTCCCTTGTCCTCACAACTTTGTCAGCTTTCAGAAGGGATTTGACAGCATTGACAGAGATGTCATCTGCAGACTTATACCTCACTATGGCTTCCCAGCAAAGTTTGTCACCATCATGCAACAGCTGTATGAACATACATACACACATACACATTCAGAATGATATAGGTTTTGTAAAGACTCCAACAGTGGAAATGTGGTGGTGTATGCTGTAGTGCAACACCTGATTCTCATGCCAGAATATTGTTTGCTGACTTTAGCTCAGCTTTCAATACAATGCAGCCTCATATTCTGGTTAACAAAATACTTTCAAAATTTGATGTAGACATTCAACTTATACGTTGGCTGATTGAATTTTTAACTGACAGACCACAGCGTGTTTTTCCCAACAAAATACCTTCATCAGTTAGATATACCTACACTGGTTCCCCACAGGGCTGCGTCCTCTCGCCACTTCTTTACATTCTATACACAGATGAATGTAGAAGCAGCCATGAAAACTCATTTCTGGTAAAATTTGCGGATGACAGTGCTCTTCTGTCTCTCTTATCTGGATCAGTCCTAGACCATGGTCCAGCCCTTACCGAGTTCGTAGATTGGTGTGATGAGGCCTATCTGGAGCTAAATGTTTCTAAAACTAAAGACCTTCCTATTGATTTCAGAAGATCGGAGCACACTTCTGAGAATACCATCATCCATAGTGAAGAAGTTGAAAACGTTTTGAAATACAAATATCTGGGAACTGTTTTTGACCACAAGCTAAATTGGGATGCTAACACTGACACCATTGTCAAAAAGGGGCAACAACGTGTGTATTTTCTGAGGAAGCTTAACTCATTTTTTGTCGACAAAAAGATTCTTTCTTTGTTCTACAAGTCTTATATAGAGAGCGTTTTAAGTTTTGCTTTCATTTACTGGTACAATAACCTTAGCATTAAGAACAAGAATGGTCTTCAGAGAATTGTGAGAATCTGCTCTAAAATTATCGGAGAAGAACAAAGAGACCTCAGGTCGTTTTGTAATCAGCAGCTTGTACGTAAAGCAAGAGCCATTTTGGCCGATTCCTCCCACGCTCTGTTTTCAGAATTTCAATTGTTGCCTTCAGGGCGTCGTTTTCAATGCCACAACAGCAAAACAAACAGAAAAAGGAATTCCTTTGTGCCAGTAGCTATCCGAGTTCTAAACTCATAATAACACTGACTGAGGTTGTTTGTTTTTGTTTTTGTTTGTTTGTTTGTTTGCTCTTGTGTGTGTGTGTGTGTGTGTGTGTGTGTGTGTGTGTGTGTGTGTGTGTGTGTGTGTGTGTGTTTTGTGTGTGTGTGTGTGTGTGTATGTGTGTGTGTGTGTGTGTGTGTGTGTGTGTATAAGCTTCTCTGAATTACTTACCTGCCACTGTTATGTATGTAGCCAATGCATATAGGTGTGCACATACATGCATATGTACCCATAAAATAAGTATGTCTTATTTTTGGCTTTGTATATGTGCGGGTGTGAATGCGTGCGTATAATGTGTAAATAATGGTGATCATATGTCTTTTCTAGTCAATGGTTTTTAAGAACATTGTATCTAAACAATGGTGTGTGTGTATGCGTGTGTTTGTGTGTGTGCAAGCGCTCGCATAGAGTGTGAGTGTTTGTGACATTTTATTTGAAGTTATATAATGTTTGAACAAAAAGAAATTTAGCTCTTTCGTGTGTTTGATTATGAATTTGTAGCAATATGCCTGTCAGTATTGTAATTGCCCTTCAGGGATGATTAAAGTGTTTTTGACTTGACTTGACTTGACTTGACTTGCCTGTTCAAGGTTCACCATCATCATCAACAGAAATGTGGATGATTTATACTGTGGTGACCATGACTGGTGCAACATTCACATAGAATTCTAGATGCCATATACACACAAACACACACACATACAGAATGATATAGGTTTTGTGACGACTCCATTAGCAATGGAAATGTTGTGATGTATGCTGTGGTGCCCATAACTGGTACAGCATACACGTAGATTTTTAGATATCACACACACAACACACACATACACAAGCACACATACAGAATGATATAGGTTCTTTGTAGATTCTTCAGCAGTGGAGATGTGGTGGTGTATGCTGTGGTTCCCGTTGAAGATTCATCATTACCAAGAAAAGAAGTCCCCGGAGTGACAGATTCCTTGTCTTCAGCCTTTCCATTTGAGAGTGCTAACAGAAATGTCATGTGGAGACTGATGCACCACTATGGCTTCCTCGCAAATTTTGTCACCATTATCTAACAGCTGCATAAACATACTACACACATACTCACACACATAGAATTATATTGTTTTTGTGAAGACTCCTTTGTCACAGATTATGACGTTTGAAGTGTAAAATAGTATTGTGAGAATCCGTTTGTTGGGCTCAGGTGTGGCCCGTGATGGTGCTGGTGCACGAGTTTGTCACACTTGGGCTCTTTTGGGGGCCGTTTCTTTTTCCTGTTATGTTTTATCAGTGATGCTTGTTTTGCGCATGGGCCTCGTGGTTAGAGTGGAAGTTTCTGGTGTGAGTGACATTAGATCTTGGGGCAGTTTTTGTACATTTAGAGGGAGAGTTTTGGAGCTGAGATTCAGTTGGGTGCAGTTCCTCGGAGGAGGTTACATCCTCTGTCCGTTTGTGATGTTTTCATCCTGTTTTGTTTGTGTGTGTTTTGTTCTATGTGTGCACTTTGTGCTTCTCCTATGTGGGCTTTGCGTTACTCTTCGGAGGAGGAGTGGATAGTGGATAGTTGATATTTGAGGGTTGAGAGTTGGTAGTTGACAGTTGATAGTTGATAGTGGATAGCTGGGCTTGTTGTGATGATGCCCAAGCTGTTTTATCCAGTGATTTAGATGTGTGCAAGTCCTTGGAGATTCTTTGTTGTTTCTCATGTCAGTTGTCTTAGTGGTTTGTTTTAATGTGAATTGGGCAGTGGGACTTGTGCCACTCCTCGTGAAGAGGAGTTGACAGCTGCTGTTTGTTTTCTGGTGTTTTGGCCAGCTTTTTGTTTTTATGTGAGTTAGCTGTGGTCTTGTGCCACTCCTCGTGAGGAGCAATTGACAGCTACTGTTTTGTGGTGTTTAGTTGTCTTTGTTGTTTGGTGGTTTTTGTTTGAAGTGATTTGGGCTGTTGTGCCTTGGCCACTCCTTGGAGGACGAGTTGACAGCTTTGGTTTTTTTTTTGGGGGGGTTATTATTATTGGTATTGGATTATTGACGGTGGTTATTTTGCAGGTGTGTGGCAAGATGCTGGTTGTGGGTGTGGGTGCAGTGACGGTTTGGAGGATTGTGTGGTAGTCATATTTGAGATTGCTAGAGTTATTGAGTGTGGTTATTTTGCCGGTGTGTGGCAAGATGCCGGTTGTGTGTCAGGGTGCAGTAATGGTTTGGGGGACACATTGGAGGATTGTGTCATAGTATTTGTGGTTGCTGGTTGGAATTTGTTGGACCTAAACTTTATTTACCTGTGCACGTGGTGAGAACTTTATTTACCTGTGCACATTGTGCCCAATGACTTTAGAACTTTATCTACCTGTGCGTGTTGTGTTAGAGGAATTCAGGAATGTTTTTCCACCTGTGTGTTTCTTTTCTTTTGTGAACACGACATCCATGTGGAATGGTGTGGTCGTGTTGAGGTTTACTGAAAAAAGAGAATTACAGCCGTGTTGTGGTTCTGGACTTCTGGGGTGGAGAAGTGAATTTGCTGACAGTGCCAGATAGCTCGTGTGACAGCGTGTGTGTTATAAGGTGAGAGTGGAAGACATGTTTTTTGTGATACATAAGATACATGAACTGGATACGTTGTTTTGATGGGTGTTGACTTTAATTTGGATTATCATATGGCTGTGTTTTTTGTGGATGTTTAAGAATTGTGAGCCATTAATATCCATGATAGAATGACTACAGTTCTGTCATGTAGATTGAGAGAGTGAGATTGGTTAGGTCTCTGGGTGTGAAGTTGGTGATATTGTATTGTTGTAATGTTCTGGTATTGAATTGGTGGAATAGATTTTTTTGCTTTGTTTAATAAATGTTTCGATGTTTCTAATAAATGTTTGAAATATCATTTGGTCTCTGTTTTGTGTTGTCTGAATTAGAGGTGTGATAGGTGGGAAGGGGGGGTTCAAAATGACACCCCACTAGGGGCTGACATCCTTCAGTAGTGGAAACATGGTGGTGTATGCCGTGGTGCCTGTTTAAGCTCAGCATTATCAACGGGAAAGCTACTGGTGTATGTTGTGGTGCCCATGACTTGTACAGCATACACATAGCTTTTTAGAAATCAGGCACACATACACATACATACACACAAACAAACACACACACATGCAGAATGATATAGGTTTTATGAAGACTTTCAGCAGTGGAAATATGGTGGTGTATGCTGTTGTGCCCATGACTCATACAGTAAACACATAGATATTTTGATAATTAAAGAAAAAAAATACACACATACACACACAGTCATACACAAACACACATACATAATGATATAGGTTTTGTGAAGACTACTTCAGCAGTTGAAATGTGGTGATGTACGTTGTGGTTCCCATTCAAGGTTCATCATCATCATCATCATCAGAAGGGTGGTTGTGTATGCTGTGGTGCCTGTGACTGGTACAGCATACACATAGACTTTTACAGATCACATACAAACACATACACACTCACACACATACACAAACAAATACAGAATGATCTAGATTTAGTGAAGACTCCTTCAGAAGTGGAATTGCGGTGGTGTTTGCTGTGATTCCAGTGACTCATTTAGCATACACATAAATATGTTGATATCACACACACAAACACACACACAGACACTACACACACATACAAATGATATAGGTTTTCTTAAGACTTCTTTACCAGTGGAAATGAGGTGATATATCCTGTGGTGCCTGGTCAAGGTTTATTATCATTATTAACAGAAATATGATGGTGTATGCTGTGGTGCCCGTGACTGGTACAGCATACACATAGAATTTAAGATATCACACACATACATACACATACCCACACCCACACACACAAACATACACAGACATGCACACATACACACACATACACACATATGTGATGCTCCAAGCTTGACAAGTATCACACAAACAAGAAAAAACTCAAACTGAAAGACTTTTATTAACAAAAACAACTACATTCACCCAGACTGCACTGAAAAAAATATGGTTCATTAAAAAAAAAAAAGAGAAAAGCTATCATAATTAGCCTAAGTTTACTCAAAACAAGACTCACTCACTCACTCAGTCCCATGTCCCAAAGGACGTAGGGGGGACATGAGAGAAGACGCAACAGAGATCTTTTTCCATGCTTCACGATTCTGTGTGGCTAGTAGGAGGTGTTGCAGGGGTTGGGCGGTCCAGTCTTTGATGTTGTCAACCCATGATTTCTTTTGGCGGCCTCTTCTTCTCTTGCCCTCGACTGTTCCTTGCAGGATGGTTTTTGCTAGGGTGTTGTGTCTTGTGGTGTGACCAAACCACATCATCTTTCTCCTCTTTATGGTGGAGAGCAAAGGCTCTTGGGGGCCCACACGCTTTTTGATTTCTTCTTTCACATAGTTATTGGTCTTGTGTTCTTTGTATGATATTTTGAGGAGTCTTCTGTGGCACTTGTTCTCGAATGCTTGGATTCTCCTCTCTAACTCTGCTGTCAGAGTCCATGATTCACAGCCATATAGGAGGATAGATATCACGAGGGATTTGTAAAGGTGGTATTTGGTGCAGAAGCTGATGTTGTTGCTTCTGATGATCTTCTCGAGTCTGACTAGAGCAGATGTTGCTGTTGCAATGCGAGCTTTCAACAAGAAGACTAACTAGAAGACTAGCTATGTTTAATACGACTCCACTGAAAACCCCTCTATATTTAGCAAGAATAAACTGAAAAGCAGAATAGCTATGTTCAAGTAAGTCTACTGAAGAAGACAAGTTATCAAATAGCAGAGTCAACTGAAAAGAATAACAGTTATATCTAGTCAACGTCCACTGGAAAGAAACAGAGCTATATTTAGGCAGAGTCAATTCGAAACAATAAAAGCTATATTTAACCAGATTCCACTAAAGAGAATAACAGCTATATTTAGTCTAAGTCCACTGAAAAGATAACTATATTTAACCAGAGTCAACTGAAAAGATTAACAACAATATTTAGTCAGGGTACACTGAAAAAAAGAAAGAAATACCCTTAATTATAGCCATCGACCACTGAAAAGAACACAAAATGCTATCATATTTACCCAGAGTCCACTGAAACCAAGACAAACTATATTCGTCAGAGTCTTTTCAAAAGCAAGAAAAGCTATGATATTTAGTACTAAAAACAAGAAAAGCCATTATAGTCAGCCACAGCCTATACACAGAAAGATAATAAAATGAAAATCAAACACACAGGAAAGACTACACTCCATTAGCTATGAAGAGGCAAGAAAACCAGCTGCAAGCGCACACAGGGAAGGCATATGGAAATCTCACACAATCCAAGCAAAATAATGAAAAAAGACAATGGTGTCTTCAAAGACTACATTCATGCACAATTTATGCATGTGTGTATGTGTGTGTGTGACTGCAAAGAAGTCATAAATGTATATTTTATCGCAATTACAAAATATGTTTTAAAAGGGAAAAGTACATTGGAGAGTTGCCATTTAACAATGTGATTTCATTATTTAGATTCAGGAATATCAACCCTTCTTTACCGATTGAAACAGGTTTAAAACAATTAGGAGATGAGTTTTTCTTCATAATGTATAGTTTTGTGAGCTTCGTAATATTGTCCTACCTCATGAATATTTGTGATGATCCACCACAAAATGAGTCGCTTAGCACATTACCCAATTTTGTGCTAGCAGCCATTAAAGGCAGGTGGTGGTCAATTTGCCAATTTTGAGATTTTGATCGATTATTAAACTATATCCGTTATTCTATGTGTGTGTGATATCAAAAACTTCATGTGTATACTGTACCAGTCACAGGCACCACAGCATATATCACCACTTTTTGACTACTGAAAAAGTCTTCACAAAACCAATGCTATTCTGTATGTGTGTGTGTGTATCTGTGTGTGCATGTGTTTCAGTGTGTGTGTGAGTGTCTGTGATATCTAAAAAACTATGTGTATGCTGTATCAGTCATGGGCACAACAGCATACACCACCACATTTCTGTTGATGATGATGATAAAACTAAGAGCCATTACAGCATACACCACGACATTTTCACTGCTGAAGCTGAAGCTATGTGTATGCTGTACCAGTCACACTCACCACAGCATACACCACGACATTTCCACTGCTTAACACTTTGTACCCCAAGGGTGCAGCTGCACTGCAGTCTCTGTGGACCAGCCCTGCAGCTGCTGAGTGCAGTGTGCACTGGGTCATCATAGTAAAATCCTCATATCTTTTTTGTTTGAGGCCCATTTCTTATGAAACTATGGCATTGTGTGGGTAAATGACTGCCCATTATATGCGTGCATAAAAATTTATATTGCATAATAAAGAGTATGTTAATTATGGTGTCAAATTACGTA
>CM060346.1:1762236-1767236 GCA_030674155.1 Stramonita haemastoma
AGCCACACAAGTGCACATATTGTGATAAGTCGTTTGCCAATGAAAGTAATTTAACATACCACATTCAAACTCACACAAGAGAAAAGCCACACAAGTGCACTTGATGTTATGGGGTGTTGTGTTATTTTTATGTTTTATCTTTACATGGCTTTAGCTCCACTTACTGCAGCTAGTGTGCAGTTGGCTTTGTCACAATTGTCATTATTAGCAAACTACTTTTTTTTACAGGCACCTCAAACTGACTTAGAAGACATACAGTGTTTTACTTTTCATATGTGTCAGTAAGGTCAGTGGTCCTAAAATATGCATATGACTTTCCATACTAGTATTGGGAAGCTCCATATAGTTATATTTTCATCGTTTTCATTGAAACGTGTATCTGGACAGCAAAGCCCTGGTGCATAAGCTGTTTTCTCTGCTGTTTCATGATGTGTAAGTCATACAGCATGGGACAGATGCAAACATATAAAATACAGGTTTTATTTGTACATTGCCATGTTTACAGTAATTTTTTTCAAAAAGTTTGTTCAAAGCTTAATCTCTGTAGCAATAGTAAGCCATTTTCTTATTGTCTTTGAATAGAGCTTTTGAAACGTATAATGCATTTGAATTCATGTTTGTACAATTGCTTTTGCATGGTGTATTTCGATGTGTGAGGAATGTGTTAAACCTCCGTTAGTCTTTAGTAAAACGTTTCATTACATTTCACAAAGCCTTAAAAAAAATCTTACATTTCAGAAATGTTAACTATTTTTAATCCAAATGTATTAGATTTCCTTTTAAATAGATTTTTTTAAATGTATATGACATTTTCCATGTCACTGTTTTACTTCTGGTTTTCAAATAAAAGGTATTTCATTAAAAACGTGGTTTGTCTGTATTGTGTCTGTATAAAGGTGTGATTTGTGACAGGTGTAAAGATATGATTACCCATACAAAAGTTTTGCATGTAAGGTGGTCTAGGGGTAACGCACCTACCTAAAAAGCAAAACGAAAGTCCAGGTTCAATGTACTTTGATCCCTGTTAGAGTTCGATAATGCTAGACCGTGATTACTTCCATGGGTGCTGTCTTTTCAATGAAAAAAATAAACCAAGGACCCATGTGCAACATACATTTAGCATGTTAAAGAATTCCCAGAAACATCTGCCCAAAACACAGCTCTAAATTACACACATACACATGTTCTTTCTCCTTTTTACACACTCACGCACATTCACACACGCGCATGCACACACACACACACACACACACGCAAGCACGCACACTAACACCCAAACATACACATAGACACACAGACACACACACACAGACACACACACACATAAGATGACCTGATAGCATAGTGGTCAGTACATTGTGCTGCAATGTGATGACATGGGTTTGATTACCGTATGAGAATTTTTTCCTTGTGACGTTAACATCAGTGCTGATTCAACTCGCCCCATAAGTTCTTCAGATAAGACAATAATTATAAACTGATACCCCGTATGCAGAAATACAAAGAGCATCTTGTGCACACTTTAAATCCTGTTCCAATTTTCAGAAGAGCAGGCCTTTGTGTGCTTGTGGGAAAGAGATGACAAGATTTACAAAACTGCATACATATGGTGACTGAATCTAAAAAAGCACATGAGTGCTTATTCAATTTTCCTGAACATAAAAGTAAAGAATGAAATGATTAAATAAATTGAAATATATATATATATATACACACACACTGACACACACATGTACACAAATGAAAGACGCTATAGCCCAGTGGTTAAGACCATTCTACTTGAATCCCTTGGTGTCCAAGAATCAAAGGTTTGAATATCACTGGCATCATGTTAATCAAGGGTGGGATTTTTAGAATCTTAGATAGGCTGCCCTATGGGTGTGAGCACGATTTTCATTTTTGATTTATTCCTTTATTTCTTATCTGATCTGCTCATGCAAGATATCATTTTAAAGCATTTTCTTTCTTCTACACTCTGACAACCAAGCATTTGATGTCATACGAAAAGAAAAGGAGAGAGACAGGGAGAGAGAAGCATACCCATTTCTCGTTCTTCACTGTCAGTTTCCCTTTTTTCTTTATTTATCCACTCGTTTATTTATTATTCGATTCACTCATAAAGGCATGCATCTTAAAGCCCATTCTCTTTTCTATCTTTTGCCATTTAAGTGAGCACCCTCATTTCAGAAACACCGAAGCGAAAGAGCGAGAGAGAGAGGGGGGGGTCAGACTGATTCTACAACAGATCTGCCATTCTTCACTGTCGCTTTTATTTTTCTTTAATTATCCACTCCCTTGTTTAGTATCTGATCGGCTTATAACAAACATCATTTTAAAGCCCATTCTCTCCTCTATCTTCTGCTATCCAAGCAATCACAGCCATTTTAGAAACACTGAAGCGAAAATTCCAGAGAGAGAGAGAAGGGGTCAGACATAATGTACACAGATCTGTCATTTTTTACTCAAAGTCTTGTTTTGCTTTATTGCTGAACTCCGTTGTTTATTATCCGATTGGCTTATATTATATACCATTGGAACGCTTATTTTTTTCTCTATCTTCTGCCATTATCCCATTACCCTCACTCGAGAACAAAGAGATAGGAGGGGTCAGACTGATTCTACACAGATCAGCTATTTTTTTACTCAAAGTCTCGTTTTTCTTCATTCAGCCACTCCATTGTTTATAATCCGATTGAGTCATAACAGATATCACTGTAAAGCCCGTTCTCTCTCCTATCTTCTGACATTATATGATCCCCAACATTTAAAAAACTAAAGGAGCGACGGGGCCGTGGAGTCACCTACACGCCACCATTCTAGCAGCAGTCAGTCATTCAAGTCTTCTCTCTTACTTAGCTCTATTTCTTCTTCACTGACAGTCTCCGTTTTTCATTTTTGATCGTGTCCGTTATTTATTATCCAATCGGCTTATATTATATACCATTGAAAAGGTTTTTTTCTTCTCTATTTTCTGATTACTAAGCCATCTACGTCATGTGAGAAACACCAAAGCGACACAGGGAGAAAGAGAGGAGGGGTCTGACAGATCTGCCTTTTTTTTATATAATAAAATCTCTTTTTTCTTTATTCATCCACTCTGTTGTTTATTATCTGAACGAGTCATAACAGATATCACTGTAAAACCCATTCTCTCTCCTATCTTCTGACATTCATTGGATCCACTACATTTAAAAAACAAAAGGAACCACGGGGCCGAGAAGTCACCTAACCCCCACCATTCTAGCAGTAGTCAGTCATTCAAGTCTTTTCTCTTAATTAGCTCTCTCTATTTCTTCTTCACTGACAGTCTCTGTTTTTCTTTTTTGATCGTTACCATTATTTATTATTCGATCGTCTTATATTATATACCACTGGAAAGCTGATTCTTTTCTCTATCTTGTGTTAACCAAGCAGTCTATGTCATGTCAGAATTACTGAAACGACAGAGCGAGAAAGAAAGGAGGGGTCTGACAGATCTGCCATTGTTTACTAAAAGTCTGTTTTTCTTTAATCATCCACTCTGTTGTTTATTTTCTGATTTACTTATATAATACATCACCTTAAAGCCCATTCTCTCTTCTATCTTCTCACAACTATCCAGTTCACGTCATGTCAGAAACACCGAAGCGACAGAGCAAGAAAAAGAGGAGGGGTCTGACAGAACTGCCATTTTTTACTAAAATTCTCGTTTTGCTTTATTCATCCAATCCGTTATTTATTATTTGGTCTAATCATAACAGATATCATCTTAAAGCCCATTGTCTTTTCTATATTCTGTCATTCATTTGCCCCCGCTCAGTCAAGAAAACACCGAAGCGACAAAGCGACAAACACGGTTAGGGGTCTGACTGATTCAGTCTTCTCTTTCTCTCTCTTACTTAGTTAAGCTCTCTAGTGCTTCTATACTGTCAGTCTCGCGTTTCTTTTTTGATTATCTAAGTTATTTTTCATGGGATCGGCTTGTATTATATACCATTAAAAAGCTTGTTCATTTCTCTATCTTGTGGTTAGTAAGAGAGAGATCTACGTCATGTGAGAAACACAGAAACGACACAATGAGAAACAGAGGAGGGGTCCCACAGATCTACCTTTTTTTTAAAAAACTAAAATCTCGTATTTCTTTATTCGTCATTACCGTTGTTTATTATAAAATCGGATTATGTTATATATCATCTTAAAGAATATTCTTTTCTCCATCTTCTGCCATTTATCCAGTCCCTCTCACTCAAGAGACACCAAAACAACAAAGCGACAAAGAAAGCAGGGGTCAGACTGATTCTTCACAGAGCAGTCTATCCCTATTACTTACTTGTCTCTATGGCTCCTTTACTGTCAGTCTTGCGTTTCTTTTTTGATTATTTCAGTTATTTATTATCTTATCGGCTTGTGTTATATACCATTGGAAACCTTGTTTATTTCTCTATCTTGTGGTTAGTAAGACATCTACCTCAGGTCATAGACACCCAAACGACAAAGCGACAAAGAGAGGAGGGGTCTGAGAAATCTGCCATTTTTTACCAAGTCTCCTTTTTCTTTATTCGTCGTTATCCTTGTTTCTTATCTGATCAGGTTGTTTTACATATCATTTTCAAGCCCATTCATTTCTCCATCTTCTGCCATTCATCCGGTTACGTGAGAGACACTGAAACGACAAAGTGACAAAGAGGGGAGGGGTGGGCATCACTCTACCCCTGACAGATTTTCCTGTTATTACTTAAAGTCTCCTACTTTCTTTATTCGTCGTTATCGCTGTTTATTATCCCATCCACTTGTAACAGATATCATCTTAAAGCTCGTTCTTTTCTCTATCTTCTGCCATCTATCCAGTCCCGACATAATTATAGGAACCCAGCAACAGGCTGTGAACTACCCTACCCCCCCATTCCAGTCTTCTTCTCTCTTACTTACTTGTTTCTCTTCTTTCTCCTTCAATGTTAGTCTTCCTTTTTTTTCTTTATTCATCCCCACTCTTATTTATTTACTCACCCACTCCTAACAGA
>CM060346.1:1782236-1802236 GCA_030674155.1 Stramonita haemastoma
CGAACTAGCCACTAAGAGGGAAACAACCAACTTGCAACAAAAACAATCCGTTAGGTTAAAAGGGGGGGAGGTCGTGGGGTTGTAGGTTTTTTGGCACCTGAAAAAAAGGTAGCCACAAGGAGAAGAAAAAAGGACAAACTGGACCTCCCCCTTTGTCAAGGCCTCAAACCTAAGAAAAAAAAAGATCCTAAAATCAAATAATTTACCTATCCAGAAAGCTAACAGGGAGAAAAGAAGGCAACCCTGTAAGGCCACGAACCTAAGATCGTACAATCGAATAATATACCTATCCAAGGAGGAAAAAATGGGACCCTGTAAGGCCACAAACCTAAGATTGTACAATCAAAAAATATACCTATCCAGGGAAAAAAGAAGCGACCCTGTAAGACCACGAACATAAGATTGTACAATCAAATAATATACCTATCCAGGGAGAAAAGAAGGCAACCCTGTAAGGCCACAAACCTAAGATGGTACAATCAAATAATCTACCTATCGGAGAAAGCTTACAGGGAGGAAAGAAGGGGACCCTCTAAGGGCATGAACCTAAGATGGTACAATCAAATAATCTACCTATCGGAGAAAGCTTACAGGGAGGAAAGAAGGGGACCCTCTCAGGGCACAAACCTAAGATGGTACAATCAAATAATATACCTATCGGAGAAAGCTTACAGGGAGGAAAGTAGGGGACTCTCTAAGGGTACGAACCTAAGATGGTACAATCAAATAATATACCTATCCAGGGAAAAAAGAAGGCCACCCTGTAAGGCCGTGAACCTAAGATTGTACAATCAAATAATAGACCTATTGGGAAAAAGGTTTCAGTCAGAGTAAAGAGGGGGCGTGAGTTTGTGCGCATGGACTACTAAAGCCAGATTTACACCTCTACACACGCTTTAAGACTCAAAAAGTTTCCTCCCTATCGTGAGCATGTAATTCAGACAAATGTCTTCTTCTTCTTCAAGAATGAAAAAAAGTGTGACCGTGCTCGTCTGATGTGTGGCCAGGAATGACCAGTGACTTTCTTATATAGGTTCCTTCACATAATTATAAAGTCTGATATGGAGTGTATCTTTGTGCTAACGACTCAGGCTTTGTGCAAATCACAGACTTTGTGCCAACAACTCAGGCTTTGTGCAAATCATAGACTTTGTGCCAACCACTCAGGCTTTGTGCCAATGACACAGACTTTGTGCTAATGACTCAGGCTTTGTGCAAATCACAGACTTTGTGCTAATGACTCAGGCTTTGTGCAAATCACAGACTTTGTGCCAAGGACTCAGGCTTTGTGAAAATGACTTTGTGCCAATGACTCAGGTCGTGGGGTTGTAAGTTTTTTGGACCCGAAAAAAAGGTAGCCACAAGGAGAAGAAAAAAGGCCAATCTGGACCTCCCCCTTGTCAAGGCCTCGAACCTAAAAAAAAAAAAGTCCTAAAATCCAATAATATACCTATGGAGAAAGCTTACAGGGAGGAAAGAAGGCGACCCTGTAAGGCTGCAAATCTAAGATGTACAATCAAATAATATACCTATCCAGGGAGGAAACAAGGGGACCCTGTAAGGCAATGAACCTAGGATTGTACAAGGGAGAAAAGAAGGCGACCCTGTAAGGCCGTGAACATAAGATTGTTCAATCAAATAATATACCTATCCAGGGAGAAAAGAAGGCGACCCTGTAAGGCCGTGAACCTAAGATGTACAATCAAATAATATACCTATTCAGAGAGAAAAGAAGGCGACCCTGTAAGGCCACGAACATAAGATTGTACAATCAAATAATATACCAATCCAGGGAGAAAAGAAGGCGACCCTGTAAGGCCGTGAACCTAAGCTGGTACAATCAAATAATATACCTATGTGAGAAAGCTTACAGGGAGGAAAGAAGGGGACCCTCTAAGGCCGCGAACCTAAGATCATACAATCAAATAATATACCTATCCAGGTAGAAAAGAAGGCAACCCTGTAAGGCCGCGAACCTAAGATGTAAAATCAAATAATATACCTATCCAGGGAGAAAAGAAGGCGACCCTGTAAGGCCGCGAACCTAAGATGTACAATCAAATAATATACATATCCAGGGAGAAAAGAAGGCAACCTGTAAGGCCGTAAACCTAAGATGGTACAATCAAATAATATACCTATCAGAGAAAGCTTATAGGGAGGAAAGAAGGGGACCCTCTAAGGGTACGAACCTAAGATGGTACAATCAAATAATATACCTATCGGAGAAAGCTTACAGGGAGGAAAGTAGGGGACTCTCTAAGGGTACGAACCTAAGATGGTACAATCAAATAATATACCTATCCAGGGAGAAAAGAAGGCAACCCTGTAAGGCCGCGAACCTAAGATGTACAATCAAATAATACACCTATCCAGGGACAAAAGAAGGCAACCCTGTAAAGCCGTGAACCTAAGATGGTACAATCAAATAATATACGTATCCAGGGAGAAAAGAAGGCAACCCTGTAAGGCCGTAAACCTAAGATGGTACAATCAAATAATATACCTATCGGAGAAAGCTTATAGGGAGGAAAGAAGGGGACCCTCTAAGGGTACGAACCTAAGATGGTACAATCAAATAATATACCTATCGGAGAAAGCTTACAGGGAAGAAAGTAGGGGACTCTCTAAGGGTACGAACCTAAGATGGTACAATCAAATAATATACCTATCCAGGGAGAAAAGAAGGCAACCCTGTAAGGCCGCGAACCTAAGATGTACAATCAAATAATACACCTATCCAGGGACAAAAGAAGGCAACCCTGTAAAGCCGTGAACCTAAGATGGTACAATCAAATAATATACCTATCCAGGGAGAAAAGAAGGTGATCCTGTAAGGCCTCGAACCTAAGATGGTACAATCAAATAATATACCTATCGGAGAAATCTTACAGGGAGGAAAGAAGGGGACCCCCTAAGTGCACGAACCTAAAATGGTACAATCAAATAATATACCTATCGGAGAAAGCTTACAGGTAGGAAAGAAGGGGACCCTCTAAAGGCAGGAACCTAAGATGGTACAATCAAACAATATACCTATCCAGGGAGAAAAGAAGGCCACCCTGTAAGGCCACGAACCTAAGATGTACAATCAAATAATATTTCTATGGGGAAAAAGGTTACAGTGAGAGTAAAGAGGGGGCGTGAGTTTGTGTGCATGGACTACTAAAGACAGCTTTACACCTCTACACACGCTTTAAGGCTCAAAACGTTTCCTCCCTTTCGGGAGCATGTAATTCAGACAAATGTCTTCTTCTTCGAGAATGAAAAAAAGTGTGACCGTGCTCGTCTGATGCATGGCCAGGAATGAGCTATCTCTATTCCAGTGACTCTCTTATATAAGTTCTGTCACATAAATATAAAGTCTGATATGGAGTGTATCTTTATGCTAATGACTCAGGCTTTGTGCAAATCACAGACTTTGTGCCAAGGACTCGGGCTTTGTGCAAATCATAGACTTTGTCCCAACGACTCAGGCTTTGTGCCAATGACACAGATTTTGTGCTAATGACTCAGGCTTTGTGCAAATCACAGACTTTGTGCTAATGACTCATGCTTTGTGCAAATCACAGACTTTGTGTCAAGGACTCAGGCTTTGGAGCTATCCCTATTCCAGTGACTCTCTTATATAGGTTCCGTCACATAATTATAAAGTCTGATATGGAGTGTATCTTTGTGCTAAAGACTCAGGTGTGTGTTTGTGTGTGTGTATGTGTTTTTTACTCTTTGTCAAAGAATTGATCTTTCTATACTGCTAGTAAATGAATACCAGTCTATTAAAAAGAAAAAAAAAAAAAGCAAATCTTCGTTCCAAAAAGTGTACCTCACCTACTTGTAATAGATATGTTGTTAGCGTGATTGTCAAATTTGGTGTGTGTGTGTGTGTGTTTTTGTGTGTGTGTATGTATGTGTGCGCACATATCTGCGCTAGTTTGCTTGCTTTGATTTTTTATCACTGAACTTGTATCTTTCTGTTATTTTGACTTTAATTTTATTGATAACAATATAATATGGGATTTATATAGCACAGAATCTCATAAAGCACACAAAGCAAAGTGCATATTCTTAGTGTTTAAAGGGGCATAAGAATGCATGTGTTAGGATATACTGGTGTGTGTGTGTGTGTGTGTATTTTCGTGCCCTTAGAAGGTCCCCTTCTTTCCTCCTTGTAAGCTTTCTCCGAGAGGTATATTATTTGATTGTACCATCTTAGGTTCATGGCCTTACAGGGTCACCTTCTTTTCTCCCTGGATAGGTATATTATTTGATTGTACATCTTAGGTTCGCAGCCTTACAGGGTCGCCTTCTTTTCTCCCTGGATAGGTATATTATTTGATTGTACAATCGTAATTTCGTGGCCTTACAGGGTTCCCTTCTTTCCTCCCTGGATAGGTATATTATTTGATTGTACGATCTTAGGTTCGCGGCCTTACAGGGTCGCCTTCTTTCCTCCCTGTAAGCTTTCTGGATAGGTATATTATTTGATTTTAGGATTTTCTTTTTTAAGTTCGAGGCCTTGACAAGACACCTGAAAAAAAAGTAGCGACAAGGAGAAGAAAAAAGGCTAATCTAGACCTCCCCCTTGTCAAAGCTTCGAACCTAAAAAATAAAAAAGATCCTTAAATCAAATAATATACCTATCCAGAAAGCTTACAGGGAGGAAAGAAGGCGACCCTGTAAGGCCACGAACCTAAGATCGTACAATCAAATAATATACCTATCCAGGGAGAAAAGAAGGCGACCCTGTAAGGCCACGAACATCAGATTGTACAATCAAAAAATATACCTATCCAGGGAGAAAAGAAGGCGACCCTGTAAGGCCGTGAACCTAAGATGGTACAATCAAATAATATATATATCTGATAAAGCTTACAGGGAGGAAAGAAGGGGACCCTCTACGGGCACTAACCTAAGATGGTACAATCAAAGAATATACCTATCGGAGAAAGCTTACAGGGAGGAAAGTAGGGGACTCTCTAAGGGTACGAACCTAAGATGGTACAATCAAATAATATACCTATCCAGGGAGAAAAGAAGGCGACCCTGTAAGGCCGAAAACCTAAGATGTACAATCAAATAATATACCTATCCAGGGAGAAAAGAAGGCGACCCTGTAAGGCCCTGAACCTAAGATTGTACAATCAAATAATCTACCTATCGGAGAAAGCCTACAGAGAGGAAAGAAGGGGACCCTCTAAGGGCACGAACCTAAGATGGTACAATCAAATAATATACCTATCGGAGAAAGCTTACAGAGAGGAAACTAGGGGACTCTCTAAGGGTACGAACCTGAGATGGTACAATCAAACAATATACCTATCCAGGGAGAAAAGAAGGCCACCCTGTAAGGCCGTGAACATAAGATGGTACAATCAAATAATATACCTATGGGGAAAAAGGTTTCAGTGAGAGTGAAGAGGGGGCGTGAGTTTGTGTGCATGGACTACTAAAGCCAGCTTTACACCTCTACACATGCTTTATGATTCAAAAAGTTTCCTCCCTTTCGGGAGCATGTAATTCAGACAAATGTGTTCTTCTTCAAGAATGAAAAAAAGTGTGACCGTGCTCGTCTGATGCATGGCCAGGAATGAGCTATCCCTATTTCAGTCACTCTCCTATATAAGTTCCCTCACATAATTATAAAGTCTGATATGGAGTGTATCTTTGTGCTAGCAACTCACTCTTTGTGCAAATCACAGACTTTGTGCCAACAACTCGGGCTTTGTGCAAATCATAGACTTTGTTTTAATTACTCAGGCTTTGTGCCAATGACACAGACTTTGTGCTAATGACACATACTTTGTGTTAATGACTCAGGCTTTGTGCCAATGACACAGACTTTGAGCTAATGACTCAGGCTTTGTGCAAATCACAGACTTTGTGCAAAGGACTCAGGCTTTATGCAAATCATAGACTTTGTCGCAATTACTCAGGCTTTGTGCAAATCATAGACTTTGTGCCAATGACTCAGGCTTTGTGCCAATGACACAGACTTTGTGCTAATGACTCAGGTCATTGGGTTGTAGGTTTTTTGGCAGCCGAAAAAAAGGTACGAACAAGGAGATGAAAAAAGGTCAATCTCGAACCCCACTCGTCAAGGCCTCCAACCTTTAAAAAAAAAAAAGCCTAAAATCCAATAATATGCCTATGGAGAAAGCTTACACGAAAGAAAGAAAGCGACCCTGTAAGGCCACGAACCTAAGATGGTGCAATCAAATAATATACCTATCGGAGAAAGCTTACAGAGAGGAAACTAGAGGGTACGAACCTAAGATGGTACAATCAAACAATATACCTATCCAGGGAGAAAAGAAGGCCATCCTGTAAGGCCGTGAACGTAAGATTGTACAATCAAATAATATACCTATGAGGAAAAAGGTTTCAGTGAGAGTGAAGAGGGGGCGTGAGTTTGTTTGCATGGACTACTAAAGCCAGCTTTACACCTCTACACACGCCTTATGACTCAAAAAGTTTCCTCCCTTTCGGGAGCATGTAATTCAGACAAATATGTTCTTCTTCCAGAATGAAAAAAAAGTGTGACCGTGCTCGTCTGATGGATGGCCAGGAATGAGCTATCCCTATTCCAGTCACTCTCTTATATAGGTTCCCTCACATAATTAGGAGAAGAAAAAATGTCAATCTCGGATCCCACTCGTCAAGGCCTCCAACCTTTAAAAAAAAAAATCCTAAAATCCAATAATATACCTATGGAGAAAGCTTACAGGGAGGAAAGAAAGCGACCCTGTAAGGCCACGAACCTAAGATCGTACAAGCAAATAATATACCTATCGGAGAAAGCTTACAGGGAGGAAAGTAGTGGACTCTCTAAGGCCAGAAACCTAAGAAGGTACAATCAAATAATATACCTATCCGAGAAAGCTTACAGGGAGGAAAGAAGGGCTGCGAACCTAAGATTGTACTATCAAATAATATGCCTATCCAGGGAGAAAGCAAGGCGAATTTGTAAGGCTGCGAACCTAAGATGTACAATCAAATAAGATACCTATCCAGGGAGAAAAGAAGCGACCCTGTAAAGCCCCGAACCTAAGATCATACAATCAAATAATATACCTATGGGGAAAATGGTTACAGTGAGAGTAAAGAGGGGGCGTGAGTTTCTGTGCATGGACTACTAAAGCCAGCTTTAAACCTCTACACACGCTTTAAGGCTCAAAAAGATTCCTTCCTTTCTGGAGCATGTAATTCAGACAAAGTGTTCCTCTTCTTCGAGAATGAAAAACAAGTGTGACCGCCCTCTTTAGATGCAAGGCCAGGAATGAGCTATCCCTATTCCAGTGACTCTCTTATATAGGTTCCATCACATATAAAGTCTGATATGGAGTGTATCTTTGTGCTAACGACTCAGGCTTTGAGCAAATCACAGACTTTGTGCCAAGGTCTTTTTGTTGTAGGTTTTACGGCATCCCAAAAAAAAGGTAGCGACAAGGAGAAAAAAAGGTCAATCTCGGACCCCCCTTCTCAAGGCCTCAAACCTAAAAAAAAACAGATCCTAAAATCAAATAATATACCTATCAAGAAAACTTACAGAGAGGAAAGAAGGGGACGCTGTAAGGCTGCGAACCTAAGATGTACAATCAAATAATATACCTATCCAGTGAGAAAAGAAGGCGACCTTGTAAGGCTGTGAACCTAAGATCGTACAATAAAATAATATACCTATGGGGAAAAAGGTTACAGTGAGAGTAGAGAGGGGGCGTGAGTTTGTGTGCATGGACTACTAAAGCCAGCTTTACACCTCTACACACGCTTTAAGGCTCAAAAAGTTTTCTCCCTTTAGGGAGCTTGTAATTCAGACAAATGTCCTGTTCTTCTTCGAGAATGAAAAAAAAAGTGTGACCGTGCTCGTCTGATGCGTGGCCAGGAATGAGCTATCCCTATTCCAGTGACTCTCTTATATAGGTTCCCTCACATAATTATAAAGTCTGATATGGAGTTTATCTTTGTGCTAACGACTCAGGCTTTGTGCAAATCACAGACTTTGTGCCAAGGACTCAGGCTTTGTGCAAATTATAGACTTTGTGCCAACCACTCACTCTTTGTGCCAATGACACAGACTTTGTGCTAATGACTCAGGCTTTGTGCCAATGACACATACTTTGTGCCAAAGACTCAGGTCGTGGGGTTGTAAGTTTTTTCGCACCCTAAAAAAAGGTAGCGACAAGGAGAAAAAACAAGGCCAATCTGGACTTCCCATTGTCAAGGCTCGAACCTAAAAAAAAAAGATCTTAAAATCCAATAATATACCTATGGAGAAAGATTACAGGAAGGAAAGAAGGCAACCCTGTAAGGTTGAGAACCTAAGATGTACAATCAAATAATATACCTATCCAGGGAGGAAAGAAGGGGACCCTGTAAGGCCACGAATCTAAGATTGTACAATCAAATAATATACCTATTCCCGGAGAAAAGAATTTGACCCTGTAAGGTCACGAACATAAGATTGTACAATCAAATAATATACCTATTCAGGGAGAAAAGAAGTCGACCCTGTAAGGCCGTGAACCTAAGATGGTACAATCAAATAATATACCTATCGGAGAAAGCTTACAGGGAGGAAAGAAGGGGACCCTCTAAGTCCGCGAACCTAAGATCATACAATCAAATAATATACCTATCCAGGGAGAAAAGACGGCGACCCCGTAAGGCCGCGAACCTAAGATGTACAATCAAATAATATACCTATCCAGTGAGAAAAGAAGGCGACCCTGTAAAGCCGTGAACCTAAGATGGTACAATCAAATAATATACCTATCGGAGAAAGCTTACAGGGAGGAAAGAAGGGGACCCTCTAAGGCCGCGAACCTAAGATCATACAATCAAATAATATACCTATCCAGGGAGAAAAGACGTCGACCCCGTAAGGCCGCGAACCTAAGATGTACAATCAAATAATATACCTATCCAGTGAGAAAAGAAGGTGACCCTGTAAGGCCGGAACCTAAGCTGGTACAATCAAATAATATACCTATCAGAGAAAGCTTACAGGGAGGAAAGAAGAGGACTCTCTAAGGGTACGAACATAGGATGGTACAATCAAATAATATACCTATCCGAGAAAGCTTACAGGTAGGAAAGAAGGGGACCCTCTAAGGGTACGAACATAGGATGGTACAATCAAATAATATACCTATCCAGGGAGAAAAGAAAGCGACCTTGTAAGGCCGGGAACCTAAGATCATACAATCAAATAATATACCTATGGGGAAAAAGGTTACAGTGAGAGTAAAGAGGGGGCATGAGTTTGTGTGCATGGACTACTAAAGACAGCTTTACACCTCTACACACGCTTTAAGGCTCAAAAAGTTTCCTCCCCTTTGGGAGCATGTAATTCACACAAATGTGTTCTTCTTCTTGGAGAATGAACAAAAAGTGTGCTCAAGCTTTGTGCAAATCACAGACTTTGTGCCAACAACTCGGGCTTTGTGCAAATCATAGACTTTGTGCCAACCACTCAGGCTTTGTGCCAATGACACAGACTTTGTGCTAATGACACAGGCTTTGTGCAAATCACAGACTTTGTGCAAACCATAGACTTTGTGTCACTGTGTCGCTTGGGTGTCTGTCATAGGAGGTAAGTGTGTCTGGTGTCAGATGAGAGAGAAAGGAATGAGCTTTCCCATGATATCTGTTAGGAGTAGGTGAGTGAATAAATAAGAGAGGGGATGAATAAAGAAAATAAAGGAAGACTGACATTGAAGAAGAAAGAAGAGAAACAAGTAAGTAAGAGAGAAGACTGGAGTGGGGGTGTAGTGTAGTTCACGGCCTGTTGCTCGGTTCTTATAATTATGTCGGGACTGGATAGATGGCAGAAGATAGAGAAAAGAACGAGCTTTAAGATGATATATGTTACAAGTGGATGGAAGAATAAACAGCGATAACGACGAATAAAGAAAGTAGGAGACTTTAAGTAATAACAGGAAAATCTGTCTGGGGTAGAGTGAAGCCCACTCCTCCCCTCTTTGTCGCTTTGTCGTTTCGGTGTCTCTCACGTAACTGTAACCAAATGAATGGCAAAAGATAGAAAATGAATGGGCTTTAAAATGATATAGAACACAACCCGATCGGATATGAAACAAGGACAACAACGAATAAAGAAAAAGGAGACTTGGTAAAAAATGGCAGATTTTTCAGACCCCTTTTCTCTTTGTCGCTTTGTCGTTTGGGTGTCTGTGACCTGAGGTAGAGTTCTTACTCACGACAAGATAGAGAAATGAACAAGGTTTCCAATGGTATATAACACAAGGTGGTCAGATAATAAATAACTGAAATAATCAAAAAAGAAACACGAGACTGACAGTAAAGGAGCCATAGAGACAAGTAAGTAATAGAGATAGACTGCTCTGTGAAGAATCAGCCTGACCCCTGCTCTCTTTGTCGCTTTGTCGTTTTGGTGTCTCTTGAGTGAGAGGGACCCAGATAAATGGCAGAAGATAGAGAAGAGAAAGGTCTTTAAGATGATATATAACATAATCCGATCTGATAATAAACAACGGTAACGATGAATAAAGAAATACGAGATTTTAGTAAAAAAAAAAAAGGTAGATCTGTGGGACCCCTCCTGTGATTCTCATTGTGTCGTTTCTGTGTTTTTCACATGACATAGATTTCTCACTGACCACAAGAACGAGAAATGAACAAGCCTTTTAATGGTATATAACACAATCCGATCCCATGAAAAATAACTTAGATAATCAAAAAAGAAACGTGAGACTGACAGTATAGAAGCACTAGAGAGCTTAACTAAGTAAGAGAGAAAGAGAAGACTGAATCAGTCAGACCCCTACCGTGTTTGTCGCTTTGGTGTTTCTTGACTGAGTGGGACCAAATAAACAACAGAAGATAGAGAACAGGACGGGCTTCAAGATGATATTTATTATAAGCCGATGGAAATAATAAACGGCCGAGTGGTAAATTAAAGAAAAGCGAGAATTTCAGTTTAAAAAAGTGCAGATCTGTCACACCCCTCCTGTGTTTCTCGCTTTGTTGCTTCGGTGTTTCTCACATGACGTAGATCGCTTAAATACCACAAGAAAGAAAAAAAAATAAGTTTTTGAATGCTATATAACACAAGTTGATTGGTTCATAAATAACGCTAACGATCAAAAAAGAAAAATGGAGAATTACAGTAAAGAGTTCATTTTAAGAGAAAAGACTGATCTGTATAGAATCAGTCTGACCCTTCCTGTCTCTCTCGATATATCGCTTCGGTGTTTGTTGAGAAAGAGTAATGAAATAAATGGCAGAAGATAGAAGAGTGATTGGGCTTTCCAATGATATAAATTATAAGGCAATCAGATAATAAACAACGGTAACGATGAATAAAGAAAAACGAGATTTTTAGTAAAAAGTGGTAGATCTGTGTAGATTGTGTCTGACCCCTCCTATCTTTCCCGATTTATCACTTCCGTGTTTCTGGAGTGAGGGGGGATAAATCATTAGCAGAAGATAGACAAAAGGATGAGCTTTAAAATGGTGTTTGTTACAAGATGATCAGATAAAAAACAAAGGAGTGGCGAATTAATGAAAATTGAAACTGACAGTGAAGAATGGGCAGATGTGTGTTAGAATCAGTCTGACCCCCTATCTCTCTGGCAGTGTAGCTTCGGAGTTTGTAAAGTGAGGGGGGGGGGCAGATAAAAGGCAGAAGAGGACTACTAAATCCAGCTTTACACCCGCCACACCCATAGACCTCTACACAAATCATCCCACCATTTATGGCTCAAAAAGTTTCCTCCCTTTCAGAAGCATGTAATTCAGGCAAGCGTGTTCCTCTTCTTCCAGAATGAAAAACAAGTGTGACCGCGCTCGTTAGATGCGTGGCCAGGAATGAGCTATCTCTATTCCAGTGACTCTCTTATATAGGTTCCATCACATAATCATAAAGTCTGATATGGAGTGTATCTTTGTGCTAAAGACTCAGGCTTTGTGCAAATCACAGACTTTGTGCGAACAACTCGGGCTTTGTGCAAATCATAGACTTTGTGCCAACCACTCAGGCTTTGTGCCAATGACACAGACTTTGTGCTAATGACTCAGGCTTTGTGCAAATCACAGTTTTTGTGCAAACCATAGACTTTGTGCTAATGACTCAGGCTTTGTACAAATCAGAGACTCTGTGCTAACATCTCAGGCTCTGTGAAAATCATAGACTTTGTGTCCCTGTATCGCTTGGGTGTCTGTCATAGGAGGTAAGTGTGTCTGGTGTCAGATGAGAGAGAAAGGAATGAGCTTTCCCATGATATCTGTTAGGAGTGGGTGAGTGAATAAATAAGAGAGGGGATGAATATAGAAAATAAAGGAAGACTGACATTGAAGAAGAAAGAAGAGAAACAAGTAAGTAAGAGATAAGAAGACTGGAGTGGGGGGGGTAGGGTAGTTTACGCCCCTTCGCTCCCTTCCTATAATTATGTTGGGTTGGGATAGATGGCAGAAGATAGAGAAAAGAACGAGCTTTAAGATGATATCTGTTATAAGGAGATTGGATAATAAACAACGATAATGACGAACAAAGAAAATAAGAGACTTTAAGTAATAACATGAAAATCTGTCTGGGGTAGAATGAAGCCCACCCCTCCCCTCTTTGTCGCATTCTCGTTTTGGTGACTCTCACGTAACTGTAACCAAATGAATGGCAGAAGATAGAGAAATGAATGGGCTTTAAAATGATATAGAACACAACCCGATCAAATAAGAAACAACGATAACAATGAATAAAGAAAAAGGAGACTTGGTAAAAAATGGCAGATTTTTCAGACCCCTTTTCTCTTTGTCGCTTTGTCGTTTGGGTGTCTGTGACCTGAGGTAGATGTCTTACTGACCACAAGATAGAGAAATAAACAAGGTTTTCAATGGTATATATCATAAGCCGATCAGATAATAAATATTGAAATAATCAAAAAAAAATGCGAGACTGACAGTAAAGGAGCCATAGAGACAAGTAAGTAATAGAGATAGACTGCTCTGTGAAGAATCAGTATGACCCCTGCTCTCTTTGTCGCTTTGTCGTTTCGGTGTCTCTTGAATGAGGGGGACCAGATAAATGGCAGACGATAGAGAAAAGAATACTCTTTAAGATGATATATAACATAATCCAATCTGATAATGAACAACGGTAACGATGAATAAAGTAATACGAGATTTTATTATTTTTTTTTTTTAAAAGGTAGATCTGTGGGACCACTCCTCTGTTTCTCGTTGTGTCGTTTCTGTGTTTCTCACATGACATAGATGTCTCACTGACCACAAGATAGAGAAATGAACAAGCTTTTTAATGGTATATAACACAATCTGTGTGAAACGGATTCTGAACAACCAAAGTGATAAGGTGGCCTCAAGTCACTACAACAAGTTATTGGCATTCAGTGTAAGTATAAGCTCTCGTCTCCCTGTCAACTACATTAGTTTAAAGTATCTAAAAAGTTTTTTTTAAAGTTGCAGTTTTTTGGTTTCGTTATTACCACTCTTTTTTTTGTTGCAGACTTTTTTTAAATGGTTGCTGCAACAGAAACACCTTAAACAGAAACAATCTGTCCTTGGAAGTACAGAACCTACGAACGAGTGTCGAAGCCGCTATGTATCATTTCCGGGCAGCAAAAAAGATGCGTTCACTTGCCATCAATCAGCTGACTAAACGTAGGTATTCATTCATGGCTACACACACACACACAAAGCAAGAACAAGTTTTAACACATAGTCTTTTTTTAAATGTGGGGACTTTTTTGATTTTGTTTCTGTGTACAGCTATGGACCTTGGTACCGATCTGCCGATGAACAAACTTGTGAAAAGCCTCCGGGACGAAACCACTTGGACCAACCCGACCAGAGTGCGAGACATGCTCCTAACTGTCCTGACTGTAGGGAGCATTGCGTGACTGGGAGCACTAAGGAACATGACCACAGAGCAGTTCAACAAAGCACAAGAGGTTGACGAAGACAGCGACTATGTTCGCATTGAGGTCACCTCCCTTAAAACCATGAAAATGTACGGTGCAGCGGGATTCTATCTCACAAGACTTCTAAAGACCTATGTGGAGCGGTAAGTGTAGGTATGCTGTGTATGTTGTAAATGGCGTATGGTGTTACGTGTGTGTTAAAGTAAAAAAAGTATCGCTGCTATAGTAACAAAAAAAACAAGGCATGGTGTAAAAATGAGGTAGTGATGTTATAGTATGAAACTGCATTCCAGATATCTGAGGGAAAGACCCATGCATTCAAAATGGGTGTTTTGTACTACTGACCTCAAGTCATGCTGCGACAATATTCCAAGGTCTCACCAACACCACGGCAACCCAAATGAGAAAAAGTGTTGCCATTGCTGTAAGTCTTTTTTGTGTGCAATAAACGTGTTTTATTATTAACAGACCACCTAATTCTATCTGTAAGAAGAAAAACTCAATTTTAGATGTTTTCATTTAGATTCTTATGCTTTTTTTTTTGTTTTTAGCACAGAGTGTCTTCTACAGAAGTCCAGACCGCAATCTCTGAGGCCATGCTCCACAGCTATTCCGTACACAAAGAGTCCTATGCAGCCAAAACTCACCAAAAGACCATATATAAAGGTCTACGGGCTATTGGAGCAGGTACAGTAACATTTTTATCACCAAAAAAAAAGAATGAAGAGGAATTAAAAAAACCCAAGATGTATAACAAATGTAAGTTGTTAAAGTACATGAACGAAATGCGTTTCCTCTTTTATTTCAGTACAATGTTTACAAGAAGAGGAGGACACCTCGACCCGGGACCTCAGTCGCCAATGCTGGTGATGTCACCATTGCCAGAGGAGTCTGGTGTGTCATCCCTTTTTCAGCAGCATGACCAGTCGTCCTTCATTGACCAGCTGTCACCACCCCCACCTGACATCGAGTTATCGCCACCTCCTCAGTTACCCAAGTCTATGCCAAGTATGTATAAATAATTTACTGTGTGTGTGTGCCATACAAATTTTATATTGTGTTGTTAATAATACAAAAGTCCACTTATTGTCAAACGATATATTCAGAGACCCATATAACCTGTTGAAGACCAAACAGCAACATAAAAATCTACTACTTCTGGGTTTGAGGGGCCTTTTGAATCTGGTGAGGGGTCGATTGAATACTGGTAACCAAATCTGAGGGGACTCTACCAGCAGGATAAGGGGGGAGGGGGGGGGGGGCTGAAGACCACCAAAACTAAGATCAGACTAGGACATTGGAATACATTATAAACCATCCCCAAATATACCGTCTTACTTACCTATTTATTTACTGTTTAAAAAAAGTTTTAAAGAATGCTTACAATATCATAATGCTTTTTTTTAATAGCGAAAATGTAGTAGGTAGTATATTTTCTATATTAGAGAGAAATTCTGTTCTTATTTCAGTGGAAGCTGAGGTGCGGCCTGAGCCTGAGCAGACTGAGCCTGAGACCTTCAAAACCCTCAGTGCCTCATCAAACATAATTCCGCCTCATCTGGACCCCTCTAAGAACCTGTCTTCACAGAAGCCAGCAGAGGCTGGACTCTTACGCTTTCAAAATCCGTTGAGACCAGTTGATTCTGATGAGTGGCCCCAGCAATACACCAGGGAAGAAGGAGTCTTAAGAGCAATATACGTGCCTTCCCGAAACAAGTTTACCTCAGACCAGCTCCAAACGGCCTTTCGCTACCTGGGGGCATACAGACGGGAGAAGAGTGTGCCGGTGGACCTCATTAGACAGCTCCGCAAAACCTATCGAGACTTTGATGATACGTTTGTCACAGTCTCTAATAAAAGATTTATTGATAAAATGCGGGCTTGGCCAATGGATACTGATTTGATATTTGTACTGGTGGTCTTTTTTGTTGGTTTTATTGGGGGGGGGGGAGAGCTTTTTTTTGTGCTGGGTATGTGCTGGTGATTTTTGTTGGTTCATATTCCAGTGCATCAGTTTGTGTTACGGAATGAGATAGTATTGCAAAGGGAAGAGGGCATATTTGGAGCTACCTGTGTTTAAAACTAAAGAAATAGCCATTCTGGTTATAAACTTACAATTACATTTACTACCCAGTCTTTTTTCTCCATTTTTTTAAAATGTACCTATACTCATGAGATAATTTTGTCTTATTTTTGGCTTTATTGCATTTTTTAATTGTTTGTACATTCATAAATCTTCTTTCTAGCCAAAGGTTTTTTAAACATTGCATTTGGTGTGTGTATAAAGGGGGGGGGGTGTGGGTATGAAATGTGTGTTTGGCATGTATATGTGCGAGTGCGTGTGTAATTGCATATATAATTGTGGTTATTTCTCCTTTTTCTAATCAATGGTTTTGATAATGTTGTATCCCATGTGTATGCCTCTCACATCTACAAATGGGATGGAATGAATGGGATGGAATGTTTGTTATGTATTTATTTGAAAGCATGTAAAGGCTTAAACCATTGTAAAGTGTATCTATCTTGTGTCTTTTTGAGTATGATTCGTATCTATGTATACACCTTGTCAGTATTTGTAATTGCCTCCTCAAGAATGATTAAAGTGTTTGACTTGATTTGAAATTTGTGCTAGTTTGTTTTAAAGTGTGCGAGTGTGTGAGTGTGAGTATGTATATATGTATGTATGTGTGTGTATGTGTGTATGTGTCTGAAATGATTTCTTTTGAGGGGAGGGTCTGTTTGATTGACACAAAGTCTGTGATTGGCACAAAGCCTGAGTCGTTAGTACAGAGTCTATGATTTGCACAAAGCCCGAGTCGTTAGCACAAAATCTGTGATTTGCACAAAGCATGAGTCTTTAGCACAAAGATACACTCCATATCAGACTTTATATGTGAGGGAACCTATATAAGAGAGTCACTGGAATAGAGATAGCTCATTCCTAGCCACGCATCTAACCAGCGTGGTCACACTTGTTTTTCATTCTCGTTTGTCTGAATTACTTGCTCCCAAAAGGGAGGAATCTTTTTGAGCCTTAAATCGTGGGATGATTTGTGTAGAGGTCTATGGGTGTGGCGGGTGTAAAGCTGGCTTTAGTAGTCCATGCACACAAGCTCACGCCCCCTCTTTCCTCTCACTGTAACTTTTCTCCCGATGGGTGTACTATTTGATTTTACATTATAGGTTCGCGGCCTTACAGGGTCCCTTGTGGGTATGAAATGTGTGTGTGGCATGTATATGTGCGAGTGCGTGCATATATGCATATATAATTGTGGTTATTTGTCCTTTTTCTAATAAATGGTTTTAATTATGTTGTATCCCATGTGTATGCCTCTCACACCTACAACTGGGATGGAATGTTTGTTATGTATTTATTTGAAAGCATGTAAAGGCTTAAACCATTGTAAAGTGTATCTATCTTGTGTCTTTTTGAGTATGATTCGTATGGCCTCGTCAAGAATGATTAAAGTGTTTGACTTGATTTGAAATTTGTGCTAGTTTGTTTTAAAGTGTGGAGTGTGTGAGTGTGAGTATGTATGTATGTATGAGTGTGTGTATGTTGTGTGTGTGTGTGAAATGATTTCTTTTGAGGGGAGGGTCTGTTTGATTGACACAAAGTCTGTGATTGGCACAAAGCCTGAGTCCATAGTACAGAGTCTATGATTTGCACAAAGCCCGAGTCGTTAGCACAAAATCTGTGATTTGCACAAAGCCTGAGTCTTTAGCACAAAGATTCACTCCATATCAGACTTTATATGTGAGGGAACCTATATAAGAGAGTCACTGGAATAGAGATAGCTCATTCCTGGCCATGCATCAAACCAGCATGGTCACACTTGTTTTTCATTCTCGTTTGTCTGAATTACATGCTCCCAAAAGGGAGGAATCTTTTTGAGCCTTAAATCGTGGGATGATTTGTGTAGAGGTCTATGGGTGTGGCGGGTGTAAAGCTGGCTTTAGTAGTCCATGCACACAAGCTCATGCCCCCTCTTTCCTCTCACTGTAACCTTTCTCCAGATAGGTATATTATTTGATAGGTATATTATTTGATTTTACGATCTTAGGTTCGGGCCTTACTAAAACAGCATGAAAGGTTGCTAGGCGCCAGCGAAGGCAGCCATCTTGAATTTTCACTCTCTCACTCAAGTAGCACTATCTTCAAGCTACGTCGTGTCCTATCTAATGTTCACTGTTCACCTTCTAACCTAATGCGATAAAAACTACATTTATTGCTCTATTCAGAACACCAATTGTTTTAACACTAGACCCCCAGGGAGAAGAGAACAAGCCAGACAAAGACACCCACCCTACCCAACACACACAGTATAAAGTACCGAAGGCAGCCATTAGCAGCGATCGGTAATCTAGTCCTGTTGCCTTCAATGTTCACTGTTCTGTCTTCTAAACTATATGATTTAAAACTTTATTCCTTCCTCTATTCAGCACATACATTTATACAACACCAGACCCACCAGCAGAGGAGGGCCAGACTGACAAACACACTCACCCTACCCAAAAAACACGAAGCCGAGTACCGGAGGTGGCCATCTTGGATCACTCCTGCTATCTGCTACCAAGGCAGTGGAAGTTAGTAAGCTGAAAGAGAGAAAGAAAGAGCTCAGATCAGCTAGGAAGCCTGGTTTTCTTTTTTGATTTATTCCTTCATTTCTTATCCCATCTCCTTGTGTCAGATATCATTTTAAAGCTTATTCTTTGCTCTACACTGTCGTAACTAAGCGAGTGACGTCACAAAGAAAGGAAAGGAGAGAGATAGGGAAAGACAGGCATATCCATTTCTCGTTTTTCACTGACACTTTCCCTATTTCCATTAATTTCCATTAGCCACTCCGTTGTTTTTTTTTATCCGATTGACTTGTATTATATATCATTTTAAAGCTCAATCCCTCCTCTATCTTGTGCTGTTTATCCCCCCCCCCCTCACTTTACAAACACCAAAGCGACACTGCGAGAAACACAGGGTGGGTCAGACTGATTCTAACACACATCTCCCCATTCTTCACTGTCAGTTTCAATTTTCATTAATTCGCCACTCCTTTGTTTTTTATCCGATTGCCTTCTAACAAACACCATTTTAAAGCTCATTCTCGAAGAAGAAGAACACATTTGTCTGAATTTCAATTCCCCGAAAGGGAGGAAACTTTTTGAGCCTTAATGCGTGTATAGAGGTGTAAAGCATGATTTAGTAGTCCATACACAAAAACTCACGCCCCCTCTTTACTCTCACTGTAGCCTTTTTCCCCATAGGTATATTATTTGATTGTAGGATCTTAGGATTGTGCCCTTAAAGAGTTCCCTTCTTTCCTCCCTTTAAGCTTTCTCGGATAGGTATATTATTTGATTGTACCATCTTAGATTTCTGGCCTTAGAGAGTCCCCTACTTTCCTCCCTGTTAGCTTTCTCCGATAGGTATATTATTTGATTGTACCATCTTAGGTTCGCGGCCTTACAGGGTCACTTTCTTTCCTTCCTGTAAGCTTTCTCCATAGGTATATTATTGGATTTTAGGAAAAAAAATTTCTACGTTCGAGGCCTTGACAAGGGGGGTCCGACATTGACCTTTTTTTTCTCCTTGTTTGTCCCTTTTTTTTCGGGTGCCAAAAAACCTACAACCCAATGACCTGAGTCATTAGCACAAAGTCTGTGTCATTGGCTCAAAGCCTGAGTTATTTCATTGATAGTCAGACTAACATCACTGTCCCTGTCCGAATTTGATATGTCTAGTTTTTCTCCGGGTCGACAAAACTACATGGACTCTGAAAAAAATGTAAGAAAGTTCCAAAAACTTCTCCTCCCTGCTGAAAAGAAGTGTGAAAGGAAGTTGAGAGATCGCCAGTATATTAGGTTGTTTGCACAGCTGCAAAGCAAGGCTAAAGAGCCAATGAGAAGCGCTGCAGTATAGTCCCTATACGAGGGGTGGAGAGGGGCGATTAATGCCATTTTGATGTGGGCGGCGGGGGCGGATGGAGGTAGGAGTAAGTTAATGTTCTGTTTAATGTGAAATAGCAGAAAACTTAGAATTTTCTTAAGATGTACAGACTGAGGCTCAACACAGTTCATCGAGAATTA
>CM060346.1:1812236-1829788 GCA_030674155.1 Stramonita haemastoma
GTATCACCAGACTTGTAGATGGGGATCACTTTAGCACATTTGAAGGCATTGGGGAAATAGTTCTTATCAAGGCAGAGGTTGTATATATATGTTAGTGTGTCTGTGATAACTGGAGCTGATAATTTTAATATATTGTTGTCTATTCCATCAAGACCACGCGTTTTTGATTGTTTGAGGTGAGTCAGATAGTTATAGACCTCTGAAACAGACATGAATGGTAGGTGAAGTTTTGAAGGTATAAGCTTTTCTTGGCAGTATTGTTTTAATTTATTGAGGTCATTGGATTCTGAGTTATCATTGCTGATTACGTTAGAAGAAACATTGATGAAGTGGTTGTTAAGTTTTTCAGCAGAGATGTCTTTGATTACATTTGATTTGGAAGATGATTGATTGTTAGTTATTTGATTTATTGCTCGCCATACTGTCTTTGAATTTTGTTTGGAAGATAGTAAGTCTTGGAAATATTTCTTTTTTTCCCGCCGTTTTTGTGAGATTATGGCATTTCTTAATTTTTTTGATTCCTCATAATATTTGTGTTCTTTTAGAAAATCTCTAAGATAACATGCTTCCTCTAGTTCCTTTGTGAGCCAAGGCGGCTTGGGGACGTGTTTGATTCTAATGGTTTTTAGTGGGGCATGTTTGTTATAGATTTCAGTGAATGTCTTTATCCAGAACTCAATAGCTAAGTCTGGATCAGTAATGTTGAATGTTTCCGAGAGTGTGGACTTGCATAGTTCTAGGAGAAAAAGCTGTTCATCAAATTTTGTGAATGAACGATAGGTTATAGTTTTGTGTCCAGGTTTGGGAATTTTTGTTCCTTTTTTTGACCATGTGGCACAGACTGGATAGTGATCACTGCAGTTATAGACAGGGACACATGTTTCTATGATGTTTTTAGGGTTAGATACGTAAATGTGATCAATTATTGTGCTTTAATTTGATGTGACTCTTGTGGGTGAATTGACTAATTGGTGAAGATTGAGTGAGTTCGTAATTTGGGTCCATTGATTGTGTACTTTTGCTAGGTCAATATTGAAGTCACCCAGTAAGATTACTTCCCTTGATTCTAATAGGACTTCATTCATCATGGAGTCAAATTTGTCTGTCCAATTTTTTCTTTCTGATGGATTTCTGTAACAAAACCCAATTACAATAGGGGATGTACCTTTTACAGAAACTTCAATCCAGATAGATTCTACTTCATGACATTCTAGATGGGGAAGATGTTTAAATGTTACTGATTCACTAATATAGATTAAGATCCCAGTTTCTTTGGAATGCTGTGGATCTCTTCGTAGGATTTTGTAACCTGGAATATATATGTCTGTGTCTGTTATATGTTTTGAAATTCTTGACTCAGAAAGACCCAGTATGTGAAATGGTTTGCCTTGATTTGTGATGAGTGTTGAAATATATTCGATTTTATTTATTGCATGGTTTTTGTTTAGGTGGCAGATGCGTAATCCATCCTTGGAGGGCCATGAAGTATGTCTTGAATACATCAGTTAGTTAGTTTAGTGAGAAATGTGATAGGTGTGCAAAAATTTGGTGAAGATGAAGAATTAAGGTTGAAGAGTAATAATGGGGGGGGGGGGGGGGGGGGGGGGGGTGAGGTTGAGTGAGCACTTGGTTGGGTACAGGATAAAATGGATTAAGAAGGAATAAATCAATAAACACTATACATACAACACACAATAATATATATATATAATAATAGATTTAACACATACAACACACAATAATATATATATAATAATATATATATATGTGTATATATTGATTCAGTTAATCCTGCCTAATCTAACTGGAAAAAACACGTAAATATACCAAAACCAGCAATCTGAAGCACAAGTAGGGTGATACAATTATAAAGAAGAAGAGAGGTTAAGAAAATGAGAGAAATATGTATGAAGATAGCAAAAACAATACTAAATCACCTTGAACAGTCAATGCAATAAAATGTGGAAGAATAATAAAATAAGAACACACCTTGAACAGTCAAGACAATAAGATGTGGAAGAATTATAAAATAAGAACACCGTAACAGAAACAATAGTCACAGCCAGATTACAATCCTGATGCACAATCGGCGCAGTTCATGAAGACTAAAAGTGTTGGCACACAATAAGCACAGATCCTGGAAAAATTTTAGTCAAGTCTTTTCTGAATGGAGTATGATCTGGCACTGATCAGTCACTGTGTGTGCTGCACTTTCAGAGCACTGCATCAGGTGGGCACAAGTCCAGCACAGAATAACTGATATAGTATATCAGGATCAGTCTGACACCAGGTAAACGAATCAAGATCATGGGGCATGGAGCACGGGAAACAGACTTCGTAATCTTGTGGTGTTGTTGTTTTGCTCGTATGTTCATGTGTATTCATACATTTTGTTCATTCACAATAAAGCAATTAAATGAAGACAATTAATGAAATAGGAACACACCATGAACAGTCAAGGCAATATAATGTGGAAGAATAATGACATAAGAACACCTGTAAGCAGCAACAGGAACAATAGTCAAAGCCAGATTACTAATCCTGATGCACAAGTTCACAAAGATTAAATGTTGACATACAATAAGTACAGATCCTGGAAATTTTAGCCAAAACTTTTCTGGATGAAGTATGATCTGGCACTGATCAGACACTGTGTGCTATACTTTCAGAGCACTGCATCAGGTGGGCACACCTCCAGCACAGAATAACTGATATAATACAGAAGTATCTGTTTATTCTTGTTGAGTGCTGGTAGAGTGGTAAGATCACACCAGAGTTTCTAAGGTATATAATGCCGTGTTGGACTGGTCATAGGGAGCACTGTAGGGGAAGGCTGGAGCTGGGTGAGGTCTGGACACAGACACTGCTGGGTAGGGTGGGGGCAGGTGGTGGGGAGAACGTAGGGTCGTTGTAGATCGTGGATATGGGAGAGTCTGTCTGTTGAACCACACATTGTCATTCTGGGTGGGGCGGCGTCCTGACATCTGTGATGAAAAAGGATATCCAGGGACACTGGATTTTTGTAGATATCCTTTTTGCAGCAGAGATGGGGCTTGTGTCCTCTGTTTCTGGTTGGGCCATGTAGTGGGGGCTGTCAAGAGTGGCTGTCATTGATGTCGGGGGTCAGCGTACTTGAGGCTGTACGCTATCCTGTCTGAACCTTTGGGGCTGGGATGGAATTGGTCCCTATATAAATCTTTGCGTGGGGCCCCACTTGCAGTTGTAAATATGGAAGTGTGGTCTGCAAAAGGGATTTTTTCTGCAGCACACACTTTAGCTAAGGATATATTTGACACATTGACTGTTTTTTTAGGGGATGCCATCCCATAGGGGGGATGATGGATGATGCCAGCAGCCTGGCTTGAGGGAACACATGTTTGATGTTTTTAATGAGATGTGTCCATTTGTTTTCTGTGATGGATGTATATTTGCATGTGTTAATGCCTGTGTGAAAAATGATGTGTTGTACTTCTTTGTTGCAGGGAATATGTTTCAGCCAATGAATAAGGTCATCAACTGTGAGACCTGAGATGCTGATATTCTGATTCTTGCCTTTGTGAAATAGAATATCAGATTTGATTTGTTGTGACACTGAGTCACCTAAGATTAGATTTGAGAGAGAGAGAGAGAGAGGAGAGAGAGAGAGAGAGGAGAGAGAGAGAGAGAGAGAGAGAGAGAGAGATAGAGATTGCAAAGTTGTAAGTATGTGAATGAATGTGTTGCGGCATGCTGATAGTGGATGCAGATTACCATTTTCTATCACTGATATTGTCTTGGCTAGTGCAGTACTTGCTGGCCAAGTTGTAAGGGTTGTGTCCAGTGCTTTTCTACACATAATAAGCGAATTTTATTTGTTCCAGTACTTGACTATATATATATATATATATATATATATATATATATATATATATATATATATATGTATATATATATATATATATATGTATATATATATATATATATATATATATATATATATATATATATATATATATATATATATATATACACACACTTATTCTGCCCTTTGTTTGTTCACTTGATTGATGATTATGCTTTAGTCACAGTTAGTGACTGGTAGGTAGTCACATTATTGTAGTAAATTTGTCCTTTATTTTAAATTTTGATTGTATTGACTGATGATTGTGCTTTATTGACTGGTGTTACTTACATTACTTACATAGTAAATTTGTCCTTTGTTTTAAATTTGATTGTTGATTACTGTACTAAATTTTTCCCTTTTGTCTTAAAATTTTCATTGTTGGTTGACTGATAATAGTGCTTTATTGGTCGGTGTCAGTTACATTACTATACCTAGTTTTTCCTTCCATTTTGTTCTTTATTTTAATTGTTGACTGACTGATGATGGTGCCTTACTGACTTGTGGTTACATCGCTGCACCAACTTTCTCACTTTTTTGTTTATTCTAAAATTTGTACTACTTTGATTGTTGTTCTTTACCTTTTGATAATTTTCCTTGTTTGCCTAATTTTTGATTGTTGATTACATTACTTACATAGTAAGACTGTCCTTTGTTTTCACTTTGATTGTTGACTGCTTTTGTTGATTTGACTGATGATGGTGTCTTACTGACTTGTGGTTACATCGCTGCACGAACTTTCTCTCTTTTTTATTTATTCTAAATTTTGTACTACTTTGATTGTTGTTCTTTACCTTTTGATAATTTTCCTTGTTTGCCTAAATTTTGATTGTTGATCTGATTGATGATTGTGCTTCACTGATTGGTTGATAGTACATTATTGTACCCAGTTTTTTTTTCTCTTGTCCTGGAATTTTTTTTTTTTTTTAATTATTTTTTTTTTTTATACCATGTCTTCTACTCTAGATACATGGCCTTCTCAGGAAGGACTTCGTGTAGGATACCTAAATATCAATAGTGCCAGGAACAAAACTGAGGAAATATCATCAATTATAGACAATAAAGGAACTAGCTTTCATATATTTTGTGTAGCTGAATTGAGACTCAACAACTTAATTTCTGATTCAGGTTATGACACAGTACGACTTGATCCAGTAAATGTCAGATCTACCGGTTTGCTTTTATACTGTGCGACTTCTTTGTCGTGGAAAAGACTAACGCATCTTGAACAGTTTCATGTAGAATCTATATGGGTAGAAATCACGTTTAGACGCTGTAAATCGATTATACTTGGCTTCATCTACAGGAACCCAGCTGAAACAATTGACTGGTATGATAAATTCAATTCAATGATGGATGCTGCAATTCTAGAGTCCAAAGAAATCTTTCTTATGGGAGTTTTCAATATCAAAGTGGAATATTAATTATGCTATGTATGGTTTAGAACAAATAATTGATCGTCCAACTCGCATTACTAATCATTCACATTTACACTACTTCAAAAGCCAACATAGCAGAAACATGCTCAGTGCAGACAGGTTGTAGCGAACACTCTTCCATTTGTTTTACATGGCGGAAAAAAGGAATAAAGATACCCAAATCAGGACACAAGGAGATATCCTACCGCTCCTTTAGACATTTTGATAAAGATGCCTTTATAAATTATATTCTTAATTCAGACTATGTTTATCAGATTACAAATCCAGATGATGCTGTTAACTATTGGATAGAGACATTTATAGCTACCTATGATAAACATGCTCCATTTATTAAGAAAAGAATACAATATTTCATGAAACCTCCATGGTTAACAAAAGAAATTGAAAACGAAATGAATCTAAGAGATTATTTATTAAAATCAAAGCAAAAAGATGAATATAAAAAGCAAAGAAACAAAGTTAATTCATTGAAGCACAAAGCCAAAACAAAATACTTTCAAGATTTGCTGTCTTCAGCCCAAAATCCAAAAGCAATTTGGAAAGCCATTAATACCTTAACTAATAAATCAAGACATAACTCCCAAAAAGTCATAAAAGAAATATCAGCAGAAAACCTTAATTCTCACTTTGCAAACATTGCTGACTCTATAATATCTAATGATAAAACAAAAACAAACGAGCTGATAGAATTAAAACAATACTGTTCATCAAAAAACATCTCATCTGATTTTGTTATACCCCCAATAACAGTAACAGAAGTGCTTAATAGTATACTCAGATTGAAACAGTCAAGATCAAAAGACCTTGACAAAATCGATAGTCAAATATTAAAAATCAGTGCATACGCCATAACTGACACCCTAACCTACATCTTTAACTTGTGTATTGACAAAAATTACTTCCCAATGAATTCAAACGAGCAAAAGTAATACCCTTACACAAAGCAGGAGACCCAACCAATCCGTCGAACTACAGACCAATCTCCATACTATCAGTCCTATCTAAACTATTAGAAAAACATATACAATTTCACTTACATTCTCATTTTAAAATATATAATGTAATTAATGAAAACCAGTCAGGTTTTCGTGAAAACCATTCTTGCCATACAGCCTTAATACAACTAACTGAGCATTGTCTTTTGAATATCAATAACAATGAAATCACTGGAGTCCTTTTTCTAGACTTTGCTAAAGCCTTTGACGTTATTAGCCACTCTCTCCTCATCAAAAAATTAAAATGCTATAAAATTTCCGACCAAGCATTATCATTTTTAGACTCATTTCTCAGTAATCGTTATCAACTTGTTGAAATCGGGCCTAGGAGATCAACCTTATTACCTGTGAAATATGGAATACCACAGGGATCAATACTAGGACCACTTCTTTTCTCCATTTATATTAATGACCTACCTCTGCATATCCATTGTTCATGTCAAATGTTTGCCGATGATACATCAATTTTATCTAACAACGATGATTCAAACCAGGTTGTGAAAGATGGTTGGTGGGAGCCTTGTAGTAGACTTCGGAGTTGTGACGTCACCCTCGGAAAAGAAGAGTGGGGCTGGGCCGAGTAGGCAGCTTAGCCTAGTAGCTTGGGTGGCTGGTGGGCTGGGTGGGGGAGGTGGGGGCAGTCAGGGGCGGAGTTGTCTCTCTTTTACTTGACTCTGCTCTTCTCTATGTGTTTGTTAATGATGTTTCTGATGTTTTTTGTGGATGTTGTTGTTAATATTGTTGTTATTAATTTTTTAACTGTTGTGCGTGTCTGTCTCTGTGTCTGTCTCTGTCTCTGTGTGTCTCTATATGTGTATTAAAATAAATCTGGGCGACCTTTTTCTCCATTTTCATACTTTTTTCAGCTGATTTCAGTGTCAGTAACACTGTGGATGCTGTTTTTTGTCTTAGAATTTTTTTTTTTGAGTGATAATGTGTTACTATGAACATCTGCCTAAAAATGTTGTCTGTCTGTATTTTCACCCATTTTTTTCCCTCTGGAAAGTGCATTTTGCTCATTTTCCTTAAAACACGTGCCAAAATGTCAACCAAAATCAGCCCTAATGTCTTTAAAAATGCATTTTCAGTCTCTGATGAGTAATATGTTAGCTGAATGTGAAGTCTCAAAGCTATATTTCCCAAAAATGGCGGAATTTCCCAATTTCTTTTCCTTACTGTCTACTCTGAAAAGTGCATTTTGCTCAGTTTTTCTTAAATCTCAGGCCAAAACGTCAACAAAAATGCAATTTTATCTCTGAAAACTGCATTTTGCTCAATATTTAGTCATTTTTTAACTTTCTCTTGCCTAAGTGTGAAGTAAAATGATAAAAAAAACGTCAAAAAATGTTTTCTTTTTTTTTTTCTTCCAGATTTTCAGTCTCTGAGGCCTCTCTGTGGAACTGGAAACCTTGTGTGGAGCCTATATTTATGGTAAGTTTCCAAAAAAAGGGCGGTATTTACCAATTTTCAAGTATTTTAGTCATTCCCAGGCCAAAATGTTGACTTGAAAGTGTATTTTGCTTAGTTTTCCCTACATCTCAGGCCAAAACGTCAGCAAAAATGCAATTTTTTCCAGATTTTCAGTCTCTGATGACTAATATGTAATGTAAATGTCCAGTCTGAGTGTGGATTGCTGCTCCATTTCCCAAATATTTCCCAAAAATGATGTCATTTCCCAAATTTTCCTCTCTTTTTTTAGTCAGTCTGAGGCCAAAATGTGAACTGAAAAGTGTATTTAGCTCAGTTTTGTCAGTTTTCTCAGGCCAAAACGTCAGCAAAAATGCAATTTTTTGCAGATTTTCACTCTCTGAGGACTAATGTGTAACCTGAACATGGAGTCTGAATGTCAGTTGCTGCTCCATTTCCCAAAAATTTCCCGAAAATGGCGCTATTTTCCAAATGAACCTCACTTTTCAGTGTATTTTGCTCAGTTTTCAGTCATCTCAGGCCAAAATGTCAATGATTTTTTTTTCGCGATTTTTTGGGTTTTTTGGGGTGGTCTGTTGATTTAGCATTATTGCCAAGTCCATGGGAGGCGTGAACCTCCTCTGCACCTCTATCTATGTGAATTTCAGGCCCTAAAATGGGATTTAAAAAAAAAAAAAAAAAAAAAAAATTGGGGGCTATTTTGGGTGGGGTTTGGGGGGGTCCTTTCCATGGCAGAAGATAGCAAAAAGAATAAGCTTTACAATGATGTATTTTATAAGCCAATCGGATAATAAACAACGGAGTTGAGCAATAAAGCAAAACAAGACTTTGAGTAAAAATGGCAGATCTGTGTACCCCTCCTCTCTCTCTCTGGAATTTTCGCTACAGTGTTTCTGAAATGACTGTGATTGTTTAGATAGCAGAAGATAGAGGAGAGAATGGGCTTTAAAATGATGTTTGTGATAGGTAAGAAGGTGAACAGTGAACATTAAACAGGACACGACTTGGGTTAAAGATCGTAGTAGTGGACTGAGAAAGAGGAAATTCAAGATGGCTGCCTTCGCTGGCGCCTAGCAACAAGTTTGAAAGAGGGGGGGGGGGGGGGCCCGTGATTTTGGCGCTGTTTTAGATAGGCTTATATGGCTGGAGAAAAAAAACTGTATATTTCTTTTATAGTAAGTCCCAGTAGCGTGATGGTGGTTCTGGCCTGTGATTGGTGGGAGCCTTGTAGTAGACTTCGGAGTTGTGACGTCACCCTCGGAAAAGAAGAGTGGGGCTGGGCCGAGTAGGCAGCTTAGCCTAGTGGCTGGTGGGCTGGGTGGGGGAGGTGGGGGCAGTCAGGGGCGGAGTTGTCTCTCTTTTACTTGACTCTGCTCTTCTCTATGTGTTTGTTAATGATGTTTCTGATGTTTTTTGTGGATGTTGTTGTTAATATTGTTGTTATTAATTTTTTAACTGTTGTGCCTGTCTGTCTCTGTGTCTGTCTCTGTCTCTGTGTGTCTCTATATGTGTATTAAAATAAATCTGGGCGACCTTTTTCTCCATTTTCAGCTGATTTCAGTGTCAGTAACACTGTGGATGCTGTTTTTTGTCTTAAATTTTTTTTTTTGGGAGTGATAATGTGTTACTATGAGTATCTGCGACCCAACATCTGCCTAAAAATGTTGTCTGTCTGTATTTTCACCCATTTTTTTCCCTCTGGTAACCTCTGAAAAGTGCATTTTGCTCATTTTCCTTAAAACATGTGCCAAAATGTCAACAAAAATCAGCCCTAATGTCTTTAAAAATGCATTTTCAGTCTCTGATGAGTAATATGTTAGCTGAATGTGAAGTCTCAAAGCTATATTTCCCCAAAATAGCGGAATTTCCCAATTTCTTTTCCTTACTGTCTACTCTGAAAAGTGCATTTTGCTCAGTTTTTCTTAAATCTCAGGCCCAAAACGTCAACAAAAATGCAATTTTATCTCTGAAAACTGCATTTTGCTCAATATTTAGTCATTTTTTAACTTTCTCTTGCCTAAGTGTGAAGTAAAATGATAAAAAACGTCAAAAAATGTCTTGGTTTTTTTCCCCCAGATTTTCAGTCTCTGAGGCCTCTCTGTGGAACTGGAAACCTTGTGTGGAGCCTATATTTATGGTAAGTTTCCCAAAAAACCAATTTTCAAGTATTTTAGTCATTCCCAGGCCAAAATGTTGACTTGAAAGTGTATTTTGCTTAGTTTTCCCTACATCTCAGGCCAAAACGTCAGCAAAAATGCAATTTTTTCCAGATTTTCAGTCTCTGATGACTAATATGTCCAGTCTGAGTGTGGATTGCTGCTCCATTTCCCAAATATTTCCCCAAAATGATGTCATTTCCCAAATTTTCTTCTTTTTTTTTAGTCAGTCTGAGGCCAAAATGTGAACTGAAAAGTGTATTTAGCTCAGTTTTGTCAGTTTTCTCAGGTCAAAACGTCAGCAAAAATGCAATTTTTTGCAGAATTTCACTCTCTGAGGACTAATGTGTAACCTGAACGTGGAGTCTCAATGTCAGTTGCTGCTCCATTTCCCAAAAAATTCCCAAAAATGGCGCTATTTCCCAAATGAACCTCACTTTTCAGTGTATTTTGCTCAGTTTTCAGTCATCTCAGGCCAAAATGTCAATGATTTTTTTTTCGCGATTTTTGGGGTTTTTTGGGGTGGTCTGTTGATTTAGCATTATTGCCAAGTCCATGGGAGGCGTGAACCTCCTCTGCATCCTCTATTTATGTGAATTTCAGGCCCTAAAATGGGATTTTAAAAAAAAAAAAAAAAAAAAAAAAATTGGGGGCTATTTTGGGTGGGGTTTGGGGGGGTCCTTTCCATGGCAGAAGATAGCAAAAAGAATAAGCTTTACAATGATGTATTTTATAAGCCAATCGGATAATAAACAACGGAGTTGAGCAATAAAGCAAAACAAGACTTTGAGTAAAAAATGGCAGATCTGTGTACCCCTCCTCTCTCTCTCTGGAATTTTCGCTACAGTGTTTCTGAAATGACTGTGATTGTTTAGATAGCAGAAGATAGAGGAGAGAATGGGCTTTAAAATGATGTTTGTGATAGGTAAGAAGGTGAACAGTGAACATTAAACAGGACACGACTTGGGTTAAAGATCGTAGTAGTGGACTGAGAAAGAGGAAATTCAAGATGGCTGCCTTCGCTGGCGCCTAGCAACAAGTTTGAAAGAGGGGGGGGGGGGGGGGGGCCCGTGATTTTGGCGCTGTTTTAGATAGGCTTATATGGCTGGAGAAAAAAAACTGTATATTTCTTTTATAGTAAGTCCCAGTAGCGTGATGGTGGTTCTGGCCTGTGATTGGTGGGAGCCTTGTAGTAGACTTCGGAGTTGTGACGTCACCCTCGGAAAAGAAGAGTGGGGCTGGGCCGAGTAGGCAGCTTAGCCTAGTGGCTGGTGGGCTGGGTGGGGGAGGTGGGGGCAGTCAGGGGCGGAGTTGTCTCTCTTTTACTTGACTCTGCTCTTCTCTATGTGTTTGTTAATGATGTTTCTGATGTTTTTTGTGGATGTTGTTGTTAATATTGTTGTTATTAATTTTTTAACTGTTGTGCGTGTCTGTCTCTGTGTCTGTCTCTGTCTCTGTGTGTCTCTATATGTGTATTAAAATAAATCTTGGCGACCTTTTTCTCCATTTTCAGCTGATTTCAGTGTCAGTAACACTGTGGATGCTGTTTTTTGTCTTAAATTTTTTTTTTTTGGGGAGTGATAATGTGTTACTATGAGTATCTGCGACCCAACATCTGCCTAAAAATGTTGTCTGTCTGTATTTTCACCCTTTTTTTCCCTCTGGTAACCTCTGAAAAGTGCATTTTGCTCATTTTCCTTAAAACATGTGCCAAAATGTCAACAAAAATCAGCCCTAATGTCTTTAAAAATGAAATTTTCAGTCTCTGATGAGTAATATGTTAGCTGAATGTGAAGTCTCAAAGCTATATTTCCCCAAAATAGCGGAATTTCCAATTTCTTTTCTTACTGTCTACTCTGAAAAAGTGCATTTTGCTCAGTTTTTCTAAACTCAGAAACGTAACAAAAGAAATTCAAACTGCTTTGCCAATAGTTTTAATCTGCAGGGAGAAATGATAAAAGTAAAATGTCTGGTTTTTTCCAATTTCTCTGAGCCTCGTGATGAACCTTGTGTGACCTAAAGAATTCCCAAAAACAATTTCAAGTATTTAGTCATCAGGCAAATGTACTTGAAATGTATTTTGTTAGTTTTCTAATTAGGCAAAAGTGAAAAATAATTTTAATTTCAGTCTTGTGTAATAGTCCATCTGATGGATTGCTGCTCCATTTCCCAAATATTCAAAAATTCTTTCCAATTTTTCTTTTTTTTTATCATTAGCCAAAATGTGACTGAAATGTATTAGCCATTTTTCATTTCTCAGGTCAAAAGTCAGCAAAAATCAATTTGCAGAATTTCACTCTAGGACTAATGTTAACGAACGGAGTCTCAATGTAGTTGCTGTCTTTCCAAAAATTCCCAAAATGCGTATTCCCAAATACCTACTTTTCAGTGATTTGCTCATTTTAGTCATCGGCCAAACAATGATTTTTTCGCATTTTGGGGTTTTGGGTGCTTATTTAGCATTATTCCAAGCCATGGAGGCTGAACCCCTCTCACTATTTATGTGATTTCAGCCCAAATGGATTAAAAAAAAAAAAAAAAAAAAAAATTGGGGGCTATTTTGGGTGGTTGGGGGTCCTTCCATGGCAAAGATAGCAAAAAAATAAGCTTAAATGATGTATTATAAGCCAATCATAATAAACAAGAGTAGCAAAAAGCAAAACAAGACTTTGAGTAAAAAAATGCAGATTGTGTACCTTCTCTCTCTCTTGAATTTTCCAAGGTTCAAATATTTTTTTAGTGCGAGAAGAGGAACTTAAAATGATTTGATAGTAGAGTACATGACAAAAACAGGAAAACATTGGTAAAATCTATATGGACTAGAAAGAGGAATTCAATGGCTGCCTTCGCTGCCCTCAAAAAGTTTAAAGGGGGGGAGGGGCCGTGATTTTGCCGTTTTAGATAGCATAGTGAGAAAATGTATTTTCTTTTATAGTAATCCATAGATGTGGTCTGGCGTGACTTGGACCTTTATAGACTCGATTGGTACGAAAAAAAGGGGCTGGGGGTAGGCAGTTGTGGCTTGCTGGGGGAGGGGCAAGGAGAGTTCTTTTTTCTTACGCCTTTCAGGTTTTAAATGTCGAGTTGGATTTGTAAATATTTTGTATAATTTTTTAACTTGTGCTTCTTCTCTGTTCGTCTCTGTTCTGTGTCTTATGTTAAAAAAAATGGGACTTTTTTCATTTTGTGATTTAGGTAAGTAACACTGGACTGTTTGAAATTTTTTTGGGAGTGAAATGTAATGGATCTGCGCCCAACATTGCAAAAAGTGCGTCTATTTCCTTTTTCTGGTAACTTGAAAAATTTTGTAATTTCCTTAAAATGTCCAAAGTAAAAATGCCTATGTCTTTAAAAATGATTTTCATCTCGAGAAATAGTAGTGAAGTGAAGTCTAAAGCTATATTCCAAATGGGATTCAATTTCTCGCTGAGTGCTTTTCTATTTTTCTTAAATCTGTAACGTAAAAAATGATTTTATTTAACTGTTCTTTTTGCTTTTTCTTTCTTTGTTAAATAAATGATTTTTTTTTCGATTATTTTGGGTTGTACTGAGACATTTTAATGTTCTATTTTAATTTTTCTCGAACTTGAAAGTGATTTTGCTTTCAAATGCAAGTCACAAAAATCATTTAGTTTAATGATATTCAGTCTGAGTTGTTGCTGTCATTCCAAATATTCCCCAAAGATTCCCATTCTTTTTTTCACTGAAAATGTAATAAAAGTAACTTGCATTTTTTCAGTCATTGCAAATGCATTTTAATTTCTCTGTAATGTGTAACTAAACGTGACAATTTGTTTTCCCAATTATCCAAGCCTCCTTTCTGTATTTTGCCATTTTGTATTCCAAAAACAATTTTTTTTTTGTTTCGGTTTTTGGTGTTGTGTTTATTACTAGCAATCATGGCGTTCCTCTCATCCTATTTATTGATTAGCCTCATTACAAAAAAAAAAAATTTGCTTTTGGTTTGGGGTCTAGGCAAAGTAGAAAGATATTAGTGTTTTATACATCAAATACAAGATTTGCAAAAATTGATAAATGACTGACCTCTCTGTCATTTCCTCAATTCAAATGCGTATTCTAATACATAATGTATGATTTTGTTAGGAAAAGACAGTTTTCAGGTTTGGGTTGTGATAGATGCAGGATAGAGCGCCCTCCCTGCACATGTTGAAAGGGGGGGGGGTTGGGGTTTTAGGAGATAGCAAAAAATTAATTTTTTTATAGAATCGTATATGGTTGGCCTGAGAGAAGCTTGAGAATGGGTGTGCCCCCTCGGATTGAGGGAACTGATGTGTGCGGGGGAGGGGCATAGGGATGTCTTAACGCTTCAGTGATTGTTGATGTTTTGTGATGTGAAAGATTAAATTTACTTGTGCGTGCACGTTTGAGGGGGGCTGATTCTGTGACTTTATTTAGATCGTTATTTAATGTATGCGTTTGTTTAATTTTTGGGGTTGTTAAGATATGGCACCTGCAAAAGTGCTGCGTTACCATTTTTCCTGGTACTTGAGTGTGCATCTAGGCATTCACATTCAGCCCTATGTTTTTAATGATTTTATTTGTATTGTTGTAATTGGTTAGTAATTTCAATGGTCTTCTTTCTTGTCTCTCTGGTGTTTGTATTCTAAATTCGGCCTTCTCCATATCATTTTATTCTAAACTGTTGCTTTTGTTTTTTTTTTTTTGCAGTGAATAATATAAAACGCAAACTGTTCATTCGTCTTACTCTTTTCCTGTATCCTAATTTTGTATTCCAAAAATTCAAGTATTATTTACATCAGCCATGTATGTGTATTGTAGTTCATAATCCCAAAGCGAATCATTTTTTTCATTTCATCTAATGCATTGTCATCTATTGAGCCACATCAATATTCAAATGCATTCCCAATTTCTTTTTTTTTCAGTTGAGCAAAATGTAAAAAAGTTAAGCTGTTTTTCAGTTTTCAGTCAAGTAGCAAGCAATTTTGAATTTACTTTAGGTAATTACAACGATTCAAGTATTGTCTCCATTCCAAAATTCAAATGCTATTCCAAATGAACCTCATTTCAGTGATTTTCCAGTTTTCAGTCTCTAGGCCAAATGTCATGATTTTTTTTCGCGATTTGGTTTTTGGTGGTCTTTATTTACTTATTGCAGTCCTGAGGCGTGAACCTGATCCTATTTTGTATTTCAGGCCAAAAGGTTTAAAAAAAAAAAAAAAAATTGGGCTATTTTGGGTGGGTTTGGGGTCCTTTCATGGCAGATAGCAAAATAATTTCAATATGTATTTTTAACCAATCGAAATACACGGAGTTGAGCAATAAAGCAAAACAAGACTTAGTAAAATGGCAGATTGTGTACCTTTCTTCTTGGATTTTGTCGTGTTTCTGAAATGACTGTGATTTTAATAGGAATAAGGAGAAATGGGCTTTAAAATGAGTGGAAGAAGAAGGTGACAGTGACATTACAGGACAGATTGGGTAAAGATCGTATAGTGGATGAAAAGAGGAAATCAAAGGTGTTGCTGGCTAGCAACAGTTTGAAAAGGGGGGGGGGGGGGGGCCGTGATTTTGGCGTGTTTTAGATAGGCTATATGGTGAGAAAAAATGTTATTTTTTTAAGTAAGTCCATGGGATGGTGGTTTGTGTGTTGTGGAGCTTGTAGAGACTTCGAGTTGTGCTCACCCCGGAAAAGAAAGTGGGCGGGGGTGGGGCCAGTGTGTGGCTGGGTGGGGGGTGGGCATAGGGGAGTTGTTTCTTTTATTGACTCTGTTTTTGTGTTTGTTAGAGTTCTGAGTTTTTTTGGATGTTGTTGTATATTGGTATTAATGTTTAAGTGTGCGTTGCCTGTGTCTGTTCGTCTGTGGCCTATGGTATTAAAATATCTGGGACCTTTTTCTCTTTTCAGTGTTTCAGTGTCATAACATGTGGATGCTGTTTTTGTTTAAATTTTTTTTTTTTGGGAGTGATTGTGTTACTTGAGTATCTGGACCAAATTGCCTAAAAATGTTGTCTTCTTATTTTCACCCATTTTTTCCTTGGAACTCTGAAAATGTTTTGTATTTTCTTAAAACTGTGCCAAAATGCAAAAAAATCGCCTATGTCTTTAGCATTTTGTCTCTGTGGTAAATGTGCTGAATGTGATTGCTATTTCCCCAAAATGCGAATTTCCCAATTCTTTTCCTTATGTCTTTGAAAAGTGCATTTTGCTCAGTTTTTCTTAATCAGCCAAAACGTCAACAAAATGCAATTTTATTCTGAAAACTGCATTTTGCTCAATATTTAGTCATTTTTTAATTTCTCTTCTAGTGTGAAGTAATGATAAAAAAGTCAAAAAATCTGGTTTTTCCCCCCCAGATTCAGTCTCTGAGCTCTCTGTGGACTGGAACCTTGTGTGGGCCTATTTTATGGTAAGTTTCCAAAAACATTTTCGTATTTAGTCATTCAGGCAAAATGTTGATTGAAATGTATTTTGCTATTTTCCCCAAATCAATTTTCGGATAAGTCGCAAAAATATTTCCAGTATTTTTCTGATTTTAATATTCTATGTGATTTCTCAAATTTCTTTTTCCCAAAATGTGATCCAAAATTACTTTTTTTTTTTTGTCAGTCTGAGGCCAAAATGTGACTAAAAGTGTAATTTTAGTATTTGTCATTTCAGGTCAAAATGTCCAAAATCAATTTTTTCAATTTCTCTCATGCAATGTTAACCAATGGATCCAATGCAGTTGTCCCATTTCCAATATTCCCAAAAATGCTTTCCAAAATGAAATATTTTCGGATTTTGCTGTTTTCAGTGTCTAGCAAAATGAAATTTTTTTTCAGATTTTTGGGGTTTTTTGGGTGTCTTTATTTGATTATTGCCAATCATGAAAACCCCATTCTCTATTTTGTGAATTTCGGCCTAATGTTAAAAAAAAAAAAAAAAAAAAATGGGGGTTTTGGGTGTTTTGGGGGGGTCATTCAGAAAATGAAGAATAAGTTTAAAAAAGTATTTTAATGCGTTGGGAAATAATGAAATCATGGGTTGAATTAAGCAAAAGTTTAGTAAAAATGAGAGGACTTTATTTTGAATTGCAGTGATTGAATTGTGATGTAAAGATTGTAAAAGCAGAGATGGGTAAAAGATGTTGTATAAGTTGGAGTGAAGGTGAACATTAAAGGACGATGGGTAGATCGTAGTATGGTGAGAAAGGGATAGTGGCTGCTTGAGAGCTGCAACAAGTTTAAGAGGGGGGGGGGGTGGTGTGGTGGTTGTTTGGGAGTTTTAGAAGCTTTGGGGAAAAAGTATTTTTTAATAGTAGCGTGGATGGTGGTTTCTGGCTGTGAGTGGTGGGCGAGTTGTGCTTCGGGAGTTGGGTCCCTTGAAGTAGTGGGTTGGGCTGAGGAGTTGCTTGTTTTGGGTGTTGTTTTATGTGTGGGGAGTTGTCTTCTTTTATGATTGCTCTATCTATGTGTTTAATTTTATTTTTTTGATTTTAATATTTTGTTATTAATTTTTAAGTTGTTCTTTTTTCTTTTTTGTTTTTTGTGTCTATTTTTAAAATTTGCCTTTTTCTTTTATTGTTCATGTTTACCTGTGCTCTGTTTTGCATTTTTTTTTTTTGGATGTATTACTAAATTCACCCAATTCTAAAAATGTTTTGCTGATTTTCACATTGTTTTTGGAACTCGA
>CM060346.1:1842388-1849888 GCA_030674155.1 Stramonita haemastoma
GAATACATACTTTTGAGAGCAGAAAAAAATTTTACCATTTAAACCATTATTACTCAGAACGTTCCATAATTTTTCCCTACATACAGAGTCAAAAGCTTTACGAAAATCAATAAAAGCAACATAAAGTTTGCGATGATGAATTAACTGTTTCTGAGTGAGAGCAAAAAGAGTAAATATATGATCAGTTGTGCTGTGTTTTTCCCTGAATTCCTGCCTGCTCCTCTCCGATTAGCTCACTGTCACCATCCCACTTGGTGATGCGCTTGTTAAGTATAAAACTGTACAGTTTTACTGCAAATGCTGAGTAGGGAAATACCTCTATAATTATCTGTTACATTAGGATCACCTTTCTTTAGAAGTGGCTGAATAATTGCTAAGCTCCATTCATCAGGATACAATCCATGCTCAAATAGATAGTTGAAAAGCTTAAGTAAATAAGGCAAAATAACATCAGCGCTGTGTTTAAAAAAGTCAACAATTAATCCATCAGCACCAGCAGCCTTTCTGTCTTTCAACGCTCTAATTGCCTGGGATATTTCACATTCTGTGATAGGCCGGTTCTGATACTCACAGTTGGTGCTGATTCTGTCATCAGTATCATTCTCACTGGTATTGTTACCAAACATGCAACCCTGGTCATCATCATCCAATACAGTTTCATTGACAGAAACATTAAATACATCCCTGAAGTGAGAATACCACTCATCTTTCGTTATACTACTTCCTGTAGAGCGCTCTTTGGTTCGAACACCTCTAACTGTGTCCCAGAATTTCTTAGGATCGTACAAGTTATTTTCAAGAGACTGAATGTTTTTTACTTTTGTGTTCTGCTTTCTTAAGTCTCAGAAAGTTCTTTGTATTCTTTTCTTTTTTGTGAATAACTTTCTCTGTCTTCCTCAAATTGTCTTCGTTTGTGTTCATAACCATACTTCTCCAAATCTAATGTTACATTAGAAATTTTGCGTAAGGCTTTTCTGACAGATTTTCTTTGTTCACAACATTCCCTGTCAAACCAAGCATTTCTTTTGTCTATGGTTACAACTATATCTTTTTAACATACACTGCCCAGCATGTTTCAAACATTCATTAAATTCAGTTAAGGAAGCATTGACATCTCTGTCAACTTCTGAGACAGCATTATCCAGTTTATCCAGTATAAGCTCTGAATGGATCTTTTCCACAAAATCCTCAGACATCTCTTCCTTCCATATGTATTTCTGGATATGGAATGTCTGGCGTTTTTGTTTTTGTTTAATAATCCCCATTATTAGTGGTTTTAAATGACAGCATCAAAGCCTGGTGTTTGGACTCAATCATAGGAAGGAGCTTTAAGTTATCACACTTTGACAACAGATCACATGAAACAATTAAGTAATCTATAACACTACAGCCACCTGGTGAAATATAAGTAAAACTACCAGGGAAACGTAAAGACTTCATGCCATTCAATATTGTCAATTTAAATTCTTCACAGACACTTAACAAAAACTTGCCAAAAGAGTTAAGGACAGAATCACTTGATTGTCTAGCAGTCTTTTCAGAATATTCTGACTCGCTTTCAGTATCAACATTTTCAGACATGCTAACTAAATCATCAACAGTATCAATATCTCTAGCATTCTGATTAGCTGTCCTAGAATTAAGGTCACCAAAATGATAAATGGGAGGTCACCACATTCATTAATTGCTTCTAGCAAACTATCTTCTAATAGTGACACACCATTATATATGTCAGTCTCTTCATAGTAGGTCGAGTTTTCAGGCGGTAGATATGCACCTACAAGAAGGCAATCAGACAAAGTTCCAAGAAAATGCCTCGAAATTTTAAGAATAACAATATTATCAATTTCAGTGTCAATGCGTTCAACATATTTGCACAATTCTTTCCTGACTAAAAGCACAACACCACAGAAAGACGCCCATGACAGCTGTCAGATAGCTTAACTCCAGGAGCTACAAATGGCGTATGACATGGGAAAAAAAGACTCAGGGACAGATGCCGTAAAAGGTTTCAACAAGAAGTACAAAATCATAGTCATGTATAAAGAAGTAAGATTTATTGTTTCAGCAAAACTAAATAGTCCTTCAACATTGAAGGTTAACAGGAAATGTGATCAACAAAAGTGTGTGAAGTGTTTTCTCTGGCTGTGCATGCATTTGACATTTATTACCTTTGTTATCTTTAATGACCTTACTAGGGCACTGGCCTAACCCCTATCTGTTACTGCTCTTGGCATATGACTTTTTGTGGTGGAGGCTGCACGATCTGCTGAGCTAAACTTTTCGGACCACATGTAGTCCAGAGTTGCCCTGCTGTGAGGAGGTGGAGGTGGAACTCGCAGACGGTCCTTGTCCTTATGGGGAAACAGTTGGGAATGCCCAACTGTCAGTTTGACTGGTTATTGTCGCTAATGTGGTTGGTTCTGCCTTACCCTACCCTCCCTCCACTGTCTGTACATCCCCTTCTATGGGGTTGTTTCATGAGGAGAGCGTTCAGGAGTTCCCCTCCAAATCCGGGACTTCGGCGAATTCGTTTCTGTTGCGGTGAACAAGGGAATGGTTTATTCAGTCCTCACAGTATCCAGACGCTGTGATTCGGGGTGGGCAGTGGTCTTTCTTCGTCCTCCTGGTCCTCTCTGTGTCATTCCGCAGACTGTGCCTTCTCAGTTGATCCACCACGAGGTGTTCTGAAGAGTCCTGGGAACGTCTTCCTCTGGGGGGGAGCTGTGCTTTGCGTAAGACTGATGACGTGCTGGTGGGGCGTGTCCTTCACACGGTCTGTGCTTATGAGTGAGAGTGAGGGTTTGCTCTGGAATCCTGGACAATGAGTTTCCTTTTGACATAATGGCTGTTTGTTTTTGAGCCTTGTAGTCTCTGATGGTGTCCTCTTTGTCGGGTCGGTCCCTCCCACTCTCAGTCCCCCATCTTTTTCATTGCATTCTTCCCCTCCCTTTTCTCGATGTGACCATGGCGTCACGCCACTTCTGGAACCGGATGATTAAGGGCGGAGGACGTCTCTGGGTAGACTTCTTTCCAAGCGATGGGATGCTCAATGTCATTTTCACTCCAGCTTCTTTAGGGAAGTGACGCTGAAGAATCTGACTGCCTTTTCCGTGCAAGCGTCATAAGATTCTGATTCTGGCGGATCTCTTTTGACACCGTACAGCACACGTTGGACCCTCCTTGAGTAGCGGTTTTGTCTTTCCACCTCGCCTCCACTGACTAATCCTTTGACGAGTGCAGGTTGTTCTTCTTTCGCCGTTCAAGGTTTGGGTGTGCTGACTGACTGTTGGCCAAGGACAGGATGATTTTCAAACGCCACGAACTGGGATTTAATCTTTTCATTGATCGGTTATATTTTCTTCCGGTTTTGCAATCGGCCACCGAGTTCTGCATACTGTTTCTGGGATGGTCATTGAGTTCCAGAATTTTATTCTTTTTCTTCAAAACGTTCACCATGACTGTCAACTTTATTTCTAAAACCCTGGCCAGTTTCATCAACAGAAGACCGGGATTAGATTCAATATCCCCACAAAAGGAGGAGCATGAATCTCAATTCGGAGGTGGATGGTAATACATTTTTCAGGTATTCAGGAGATACAAAGTTGAGCTGTGAAACTAAGGGGGGTAGCCCCCCGGAAATGATCGTAAGCCAGACACACCCATCAGTGTCACGTGCAAGGGGGGAAAGAGTCAAACAAACAGCGTTTCAAAGTGGAGCATCCCGAAGAAAACAGCCGAAAGGCAAAAGGGAAAGTTGTAGAGCAAGATAGCTGCAAGAGCCGTGCACACTGTAAACAGCGCTATTTCAACGCCAACGATATCTTGCCTGTCGCTTTCACTGTCACCTTTTCTCGCCGATTTTTCATCTTTTTCAGCAGGAAGCCTGGAATCGTGATGCAAATCGACCCAAATGACGATATGCTTGTATCCAATCGTCATTATCTGATGACTGTACAACTAATTAAAATTAATTTAAACATCTAATTTATTGCCTGAAAAAAAAAATTTTCAGCCACCAGCCGTGAACACCTGTTCATCCCCAAGAGAGAGAGAGAGGTGGAGGAGAGAGAGAGAGAGAGAAGGGGTTTATTCATCTATAGGCCAAGGCCCCTTATGAAGGGGTTTTAAAACATGTAACAAACAAATGCGTGAGTCAAAAACAAAAAAAAATAAATACTTCTGATTGCATGTGACCCCAAAAAAAAAAATTTCTAGACAAGCAGGTCTCTAAGCTTAAATGTTTGTTTTTAAATACAGGCAAAATTTACGGACCACTTCAGGGGAGGAGAATGACATCAACAAGGTTAATTTAAAATTGATGGCCTCTATAATATTTGGGCTTGAAAAAAATGTTCTCGAATGTTGTTTGAAGAGGGCAACAAAGAACAAAGTGAACTTCATTTTCTTCTGCCTCTTTTCACGACGGCAAATTAAATCATCATTATTAGCATTTCTATATCGGGAATAATGAAAAGTAATTCCCATACACCTAATCTAAACCTTGTTGTTATAAACATTAAATGTTTATCCATATCCGCTTTAAATAGGCTTTAAAACAGAAAGGCTGCAAAAATTGTCCTGTAGTTGAAAACCTATCACTATTCTGAATATATAGACCATTTTCGCCAAGAACAATCTATAAACGTTGACGAAAAACCGTACAAAAAATATCAACACAGCCAACGCCCTGATTTTCCAAAAAACCAAACCCTATTCAAACAAACTACACGAACTTTGTTTTCCCAATTTTCTTTACCTCTAGCAGTAAACATGTAACATGTCGTATCCTTATGGGGTATTTATCCTATTTCAATGCTAATTTGAACCAGAGCGAATGCAATTAACAGCAGATATATTGTAAATGGGGTGGCGATTCGTTTCCCCATAAACAAAGTCATTGGGGTTCATTCCGACACCTAAATATCTCTTTAAGGCAAAAATATGAAGGGTTCAAGTGGACTGCACCTTTTTCTAGCCCCCAATAATTGAACCATACTGCAGATGGGGCTGAACTTGGGGGATCAAAATAACCTAATAAATAAATAATTACAGGAAATTTATATAGCGCTAATCTTGTAAAAACAAATCAAAGCGTTGCACTCACCCTCACAAAAAACAACAATGACAATAAAAATTCTAGCAAATCGAAAGCAACACACCCGCGCGCGCGCACGCGCAACCAACACACAACACACCCACACACACCACACACACACACACACACCACACACACACACACACACACACACACCACCACTTATAAGGTTATACATTTGACAGGGTGAATGGAATTTCAAAGTTGAAGGCAGGGACAAATAGGGATGAAAAACAGAAGACACAAATCTTGGTTTGAAACAAGGTGTCTTGAGGGTTGGATTTAAAAGTGCATAGTGGCTTTTGCCGAGGGATAGAGGGAGGTCATTCAGATTGATGGACCAGAAAAGAGAAAAGCGGCGGCCAAAGGTGATAGGTTGAATCTGGATTTTTTAAGGATAAGGTATCTGCCGCGGCGGAGGGAACGAGAAGGTGGTTACACTGAAGACATTCACAGAGGTAGGGAGGGTGCTGTTTTTGGAGCATTTATAACAGAGAATATGATCTTGTAGTTAACTCTCTGTGGCACGGCAGCCAGTGGAGAGATTGCAAGAGAGGAGTAATGTTTCAGATTTTTTCTTTCTGAGGACCAGTCGAGCTGCAGAGTTTTGTATGGTTGGAGAGAGTGGGATAGATATGCTGGCAGACCAGCCAAAAGAGAATTGCAATAGTCCAACGTGAAAGAATAAGAGAATGACTAGTTTGGTTTGGTTCAGTACAGGTACTTTCGAATTCACTAATAGCCGTGTTGATAGTAGCATGCTGACAGGTTGGGTGATAAAATTTTTTGCAGGAGAGTTGTTGTCAATAACGACTCCTAATACTTTAGGCACTGATAGAGGGACGCGCATTGCCGAATTCTATTGAAGTTGTTGTATAAAAGACAGTTTATTTTGGTCCCTACAAGCATGGATTCGGTTTTATCTGCGTTTAATTGTAATTTGTTCTGTTTATCATTTTGGATATCTTAAGGCAGTATGAAAATTTTTGTAAAGAGGAAGGCAGGTTTTGTGTTCACTGCTTAGAATCTGGAGTGTCTGCATAAAAGTGTGGTTGATTGGTGACGGTTAATAAATGTAATAAAGTAATAAACACCTTAAAGGAATTTTGTCAAGTTTTTGTAGCTTTTTCATAATAACTAAACAACCATTTTTGGCCCTACTTGCAAGATTTTTTTCCGCTCCACGAAACTCAAACGGTAAAAAAAGAATATTCCTAGATATTTATAAACATTCATACTGGCATTAACACTCCATTAAAAACCCCCACCTTTCTCTTGCGCTAAGATACCCTCCCTTCCGAAATACTATAATTTACTTTTATTCATATTAACTTTTAACTGAATTTTGCAGCTGAACGATGCATGTTGTTAAGTTGTGTCTGCAAAACCTGTCACATCTCTGAATTAAAAACATCGCAGTAACAAAAGTATAAACAATTCAAAACATGTATTGATAATAAAGCCCCATGTCTTCATTTTAATAACTTCTATTGCTAACTCATTAATGAACAGTGAAAACAAAACTGGGTGAAGCATCCCCCCCGTTTCACACCAGCAGTACAATTAAGTAATCAGTTAATTTATCACCGCAACAAACTCTAGCTTTTACAGAATTATCAGCTTTAAACTCTATAAAGTTTACCTTTAATACATTCTTATCCAAAAAGACCAAAAGAATACACATTAATGGAGTCGAACGCTTTCTCAAAGTCAATAAAAGCAGCATATAGTTTTTCGATTATGTGCGAATTGCTTTTGAACAAGTGCCAGTAAGGTAAAACATTGGTCTACGTTGAATATCCATTTTAAACCCAGCCGATGATCACCTGTAATGTTTTTTTCATTACCCATTCTTGAAACGCTTATTTAATTATTCCATAAAGTTTACTGCTTCATATTAGTGAACCCCCCCTATAGTTATTAGGATTTTTACGACCACCCTTTTTGTAGAGTGGCAAAATAATAGACTCATTCCGTTATCTGGGTAAACCGTCATGAATAATTTATTAAAAGCTTAATGAAGAGGAGAGAGAGAGAGGAGAAGGAGAGAGGGGAAGAGGAGAAGGAAGAGAGAGAGAGAGGGGGGGAAGAGGAGAAGAGAGAGAGGGAGAGAGGGGAAGGAGAGAGAGAAGAATGAATGAATGAAGAAAAGATGAATAATGAATGAATGAATGAATGATTTTTATTTTTCAAGGGTTAAGAGTAAGCATTACATATTTTTTTTCATCCGGCCCTTGCCCTGACGGGAAAAAAGCTAAGAAACCCCCCCCCCTACCCCATAAAATACCCACTCACCACCACCAGTTCAGGAATATTTTTAAAAAAGAAATGGGATACTTTCAACAAAACGCGTCATCCTAACGGATCACTGTAGTTATGTAAACAAACGTGTGTGTGTGTGT
>CM060346.1:1852388-1854888 GCA_030674155.1 Stramonita haemastoma
CCATTACTACCACAAAAATACCATCAAAACCCCGACCCTACCCCTTAAAGGAGTAAATGGACCTAAAGAATTATGCGTTGGCATTTATTTCCCTGTGAGTGGCTCTGTGTTAGCGATTATAACATCAGACTGGAGGCGGGGAGAGAGAGAGAGAGAGAGAGAGAGAGAGAGAGAGGGAAGAGAGAGAGAGAGAGAGAGAGAGAGAGACAGAGACAGAGACAGAGACAGAGACAGAGACAGACACACACAGACAGACAGACAGACAGACAGAGATAGAGAAAGAGAGAGATAGAAAGAGAAAGAGAGAGAGAGAGAAAGGGAAAGAGAGGGAAGGAGAGAGAGAGAGAGAGAGAGAGAGAGAGAGAGAGAGAGAGAGAGAGACAGAGAGAGAGAGAGAGAGAGAGAGGAGAGAGAGGAGAGAGAGAGAGAGAGAGAGAGAGAGAGACAGACAGACAGACAGACAGACAGACAGACAGACAGACAGACAGACAGACAGACAGACAGCCAGACAGAGACAGAGACAGAGAGACAGAGAGATTTAAGAGAGAGAGAGTGAGAGAGAGAAAGAGAGAGAAAAATGGGGACGAGAAAAAAAAGAGAGACAGAGAGACAGAAATAGAGAGGAGAGAGAGAGGGGATGGGTAAAGAAAAAAGGAGGGGGTTAGAGGAACAGAGATAGAGAAAGAGAAAGAGAATGAGAGAGACAGAGAATGAGAGAGAGGGGAGAGAGAGAGGAGAGAGAGAGAGAGGAGAGAGAGAGAGGAGAGAGAGAGGAGAGGGAGAGAGAGGAGAGAGAGAGAGAGAGAAGAGAGGAGAGAGAGAGATCAAATCCAATCAAATTCTTTTATTTCGTGGATAACGAGTAAGCACTTATGCTCTTTTTTTACAAACAGTCCCCGCCCTTAGCAAGGCTTACATAATATTAAGGAAACGTAGAGAGAGAAACAGACAAGATACAGAGAGACAGAGACAGGGAGGACAGAGACAGAGAGACTGACAAATAGACAGAGACAGACAGACAGACTGACTGACTGACAAATAGACAAAGAAAGAGACAGAGAGACAGACTGACAGACAAATAGACAGAGACAGACAGACAGACTGACTGACAAAAGACAAAGAGAGAGACAGAGACAGACAGACTGACAAATAGATAGACAAGACAGAGACAGACAGACAGACAGACTTACAAATAGACAAAGAAAGAGACAGACAGAGACAGACTGACAAATAGAGACAGACAGACTGACTGACAAATAGACAAAGAAAGAGACACAGAGAGAGACAGACTGACAAATATACAGAGACAGAGACAGAGAAAGAGAGAGAGAGAAGAGAGAGAGAGAGAGAGAGAGAGAGAGAGAGAGAGAGAGAGAGAGAGAGAGAGAGGAGAGAGAGAGAGAGAGAGACAGACAGACAGACAGACAGACAGACAGACAGACAGACAGACAGACAGACATGACCTGACTGACTGACTGACTGACTGACTGACTGACTGACTGACAAATAGACAGAGACAGACAGACTGACTGACAAATAGACAAAGAAAGAGACAGACAGACAGACTGACAAATAGACAAAGACAGAGACAGAGACAGACTGACAAATAGACAGAGACAGACAGACAGACTCACTGACAAATAGACAAAGACAGAGACAGACAGACAGACTGACTGACAATTAGACAAAGACAGAGACAGAGACAGACAGACAGACAACAGACAGACAGACAGAGACAGACAGAACAGACAGACAGACAGACAGACTGACTGACTGACTGACAAATAGACAGACAAATACAAAGAACCATAACTGGCAAAAGACCAAGTCTTCAGATAAAAAAAAACACACAACAAAAAAACACCATAAAGGCGGGTGAAGTGAATTTGGAGGTAATTGTTGCATCAGCATTTCCTCGCCTCGCCACCCCGGGTAGGCCAGTTGTGAAGAGGCCGTCAACACACACCGCGCCTGTCTCACCGGAAATCCCCTCATTTTCCTGTCATGCGCATTAACGCATTAACGCCCAAACAGCACTAAGCTGTCAAAGAGTTCTGTTGTGCGCTCTGTGGGTGGAGGGGTGTGTGTGTGTGTGGGGGGGGGGGGGGAGGGGGGGTTGAGGTGGTAAGGAGAGTGTGTATGTGTGTGTGTGTGTGTGTGTGTGTGTGTGTGTGTGTGTGTGTGTGTGTGTGTGTTGTGTGTGTGTGTGTGCTATATGTGTGTGCTCTGTCTCTGCACTCATGTGCTTGTTACATGAAGTCCCCGTGTGCATGCAGTTTTTTTGAAAATCTTGTCATCTATTTCTACCGGCACAGAATGGCGTCCTCTTACGAATAGCGGAATAGGAATTAACGTGTGTGCAAGATGTTCTGCTTGCGTTCGCACACAGGGCCTTAGTTTAAAGTCTTCGTCCGAATGATGCGTAGGTGTGTGTTTGCTGTGTGGTGTGTGTGTGTGTGTGTGTGTGTGTGTGTGTGTGTGTGTGTGTGTGTGTGTGTGT
>CM060346.1:1887388-1909888 GCA_030674155.1 Stramonita haemastoma
ACACTACCGTGCAATAAAGACTACTGTAGTGGTTTGGCGTAAGGCTTTCATGCCGTAACCACTACCGTAGTGACTTTAGCACATGCTGTAAACACTACCGTAGTGACTTTAGCACATGTGTAAACACTACCGTAGTGACTTTAGCACATGCTGTAAACACTTAGTGACTTAAGCACATGCTGTAAACACTACCGTAGTGACTTTAGCACATGCTGTAAACACTACCGTAGTGACTTTAGCACATGCTGTAAACACTACCGTGCAATAAAGACACTGTAGTGTTTGGGCGTAAGGCTTTCATGCCGTAAACCACTACCGTAGTGACTTTAGCACATGCTGTAAACACTACCGTAGTGACTTTAGCACATGCTGTAAACACTACCTTAGTGACTTTAGCACATGCTGTAAACACTACCGTGCAATAAAGACTACTGTATGGTTTGGGCGTAAGGCTTCATGCCGTAACCACTACCGTAGTGACTTTAGCACATGCTGTAAACACTACTTAGTGACTTTTGCACATGCTGTAAACACTACCGTAGTGACTTTAGCACATGCTGTAAACACTACCGTAGTGACTTTAGCACATGCTGTAAACACTACTGTAGTGACTTTAGCACATGCTGTAAACACTACCTTAGTGACTTTAGCACATGCTGTAAACACTACTGTAGTGACTTTAGCACATGCTGTAAACACTACCTTAGTGACTTTAGCACATGCTGTAAACACTATCTTAGCGACTTTGCACATGCTGTAAACACTACCGTAGTGACTTTAGCACATGCTGTAAACACTACCGTAGTGACTTTGCACATGCTGTATGTAAACACTACCGTAGTGACTTTTGCACATGCTGTAAACACTACCTTAGTAACTTTAGCACATGCTGTAAACACTACCTTAGTGACTTTAGCACATGCTGTAACCACTACCGTAGTGACTTTAGCACATGCTGTAAACACTACCGTAGTGACTTTAGCACATGTGTAAACACTACCGTAGTGACTTTAGCACATGCTGTAAACACTACCGTAGTGACTTTAGCACATGCTGTAAACACTACCTTAGTGACTTTAGCACATGCTGTAAACACTACCGTGCAATAAAGACTACTGTAGTGGTTTGGGCGTAAGGCTTTCATGCCGTAACCACTACCGTAGTGACTTTAGCACATGCTGTAAACACTACCGTAGTGACTTTAGCACATGCTGTAAACACTACCTTAGTGACTTTAGCACATGCTGTAAACACTACCGTGCAATAAAGACTACTGTAGTGGTTTGGGCGTAAGGCTTTCATGCCGTAACCACTACCGTAGTGACTTTAGCACATGCTGTAAACACTACCGTAGTGACTTTAGCACATGTGTAAACACTACGTAGTGACTTTAGCACATGCTGTAAACACTACGTAGTGACTTTAGCACATGCTGTAAACACTACCGTAGTGACTTTAGCACATGTGTAAACACTACCGTAGTGACTTTAGCACATGCTGTAAACACTACCGTAGTGACTTTAGCACATGCTTAAACACTACCTTAGTGACTTTAGCACATGCTGTAAACACTAGCTCCGTAGTGACTTTAGCACATGCTGTAAACACTACCTAGTGACTTTAGCACATGTGTAAACACTACTTAGTGACTTTAGCACATGCTGTAAACACTACCGTAGTGACTTTCAGCACATGCTGTAAACACTACTGTAGTGACTTTAGCACATGCTGTAAACACTACCTAGTGACTTTAGCACATGCTGTAAACACTACGTAGTGACTTTAGCACATGCTGTAAACACTACCGTAGTGACTTTAGCACATGCTTAAACACTACCTTAGAAACTAGCACATGCTGTAAACACTTAATGACTTTGGCACATGCTGTAACACTACCGATATGACTTTGGCGTACGCATGAACACTAGAAACTATCCATAAAAGCTAAAACACACCGCTACCACACTAAATTTATAATCAAAACTACAAGGAGGGTGGCAGGATGTTTAAGGCGTTCACTTGCCAACAAGTAAATCATGAGGTCCTGGGTTCGATTCCCAGCCTTGCGTAGGAGGCGTAGCCAGAAATAGTGGTTTTGGGTGTAGGCCTGTGCTATAAACATTTCTGACAGTGCTTTCAGCGTTGCCAAAATGACTATGGTAGTCGTTTGTTGCATACAGAGATCTTGGCTGATTACACACCGGCACAAGAAGCAGCAGTGGTAGTAGTAGTAGCAGTTTCCACATTAAACACACACACATACACAGCCAGCCAGACAGCAGCCAGACAGACAGACAGACAGACAAGGCCACACGGGAACATTATGGAGCTGAAGAAGAAGAAGATGTGCAGATAGATCTGTACATGTATGTCTGTCTGTAGGCATGTACGGAATATGGTGGTGAAGATGATTCTGCCAGCGCTCCGTGATCTAATCTGTTTTTTTGTTTTTTTTGTTGTTGTTTTTTTTACTGTGGAGAAGGAAAGGGCTGTAGGTTGGTGCAGATCTTATTCATTTTTCTTGCATTTCATTTATTCATTCATTCAATATATGATTTATTCCATTATTCTGTTACGCGCCTTGTGTCTGAGTCGATCTTTCTCAATCTAGAACAATAATATGCTTCAGTGTTTAGAGTTCCGTGTTGAATGCTCTCTCTCTCTCTCTCTCTCTCTCTCTAACATCGTCCCAGGTTCAAGTCGCTCTGCTCTCTCTCAAGCTGGAGGATTAGTGACGTCAAAATCTTCTTTCTCTTTCAACAAATGTAATACTTTCAAGTAACAGAGGTCAAAACTGAACATAGAAGAAAGAGACACTGGGAGCTAAGCGAAGTTAAAAGATGAATAATAGAAAAAGACCAGCTATACAAATTAACATCCCGTTATATGTTGGGGGGTTCTGCTGTCCCTTTCTAGACAGTCTGTCTGTCTGTCTGTCTGTCTCTCTGTCTGTCTCTCTCTGTAATATCACTGAGACAGACACTGAGAGCGAAGCGAAGTCGAAGCAAGAAGAAAAAAAGATGAAGAAGAAGATGATGAAGAAGAAGGTGAAGAAGAAGAAGAAGAAGAAGAAGAAGAAGAAGAAGAAGAAGAAGAAGAAGAAGAAGAGTTATACATATTAATTGACACTGAGAGTTAAGCAGTGTGGAAAGAACATTTTCTTTTTTTTTTCTTCTTTTTTTTCGAGGATAATGGAATTAGCACTCATGTGCTTTTTTTTTCATCCGACCCAGTGTGTATGCTGTTTTGTAAATATTGTCATCTGTTCCCACCGGCACACAATGGCCTACTCTTACGAAAAGTAGAACAGGATTTAACGTGAGCGCAAGATGTTCTGCTTGCGTTCACACACGGGGCCTCGGTTTACAGTCTCATCCAAAGACTTTTGGGGAGAGTGGAGTCAGCACTGATGTTAAATCCAGGGGAAAACATCTCCTCGAGTGGTAGTCGAACTCAGGTGGTCAATTTGCGAGCGGAATGTTCTGACCATTATGCTATCCCGTCCCCCAAAACAAGAAGAAAGAAGAAGAAGAAGAAGAAGAAGAAGAAGAAGAAGAAGAAGAAGAAGAAGAAGAAGAAGAACAAGAAAGTAAAAAAGAAGAAAAAAAAGAAAAAAGAAGAAAAAAGAGAATAAGATAACGATTAATACCATAAATCAAATAAAGATTGCAATCGTCAAGAACATAAACACATGGGAAGGGACTGAAGAAACTGAACGAAAGATCAATGGATCAAGTGCACAGACAGACAGACAGACAGACAGACAGACAGACAGACAGACAGATAGACAGATAGATGTGTCTGCACACACACACAACACAACACACACACACACACACACACACACACACACACACACACACACACACACACACACACACACACACAACACTACATGTTGCCAAGACACAAAACAAATCAAGACTTTTCTCACTACAGTAAAATTTATTTAATATTTAAAAACACATAGAAAAATTTATATAAAGATGTATACTTTTTCTATGCAATTAACAATTCTACTCCAACATACGTTTTATTTATGATAATAATATATAAAAACAAAACCCCAGATCATTTGATGTGATTTGAGAAAAAGACCCATCTCCCCACACACACTTCCACACAGATTATCCTATAAATGATTACATTTTGCTTGTTAATTTATATTTCGTTTCATAAAAAAAATGTCTTCAGAAATACAACAAAAAGCCAAAGAGGGAAACACCTCGGCACATCTATGGCATTACAACTTTCCACACATTTTTGTATGCTACATTTTTTTGTTGTATGCTACATTTTCTTGTCAGTTGACATTGTATCTCATTTAAAAATGTTACACACACACACACACACACACACACACACACACCACACACACACACACACACACACACACACACACACACACACACACACACACACACTCTGATATACTTTTTTACTTAAAAATTATAGGCTTTTAGTCTTTCAGTACATTTTTGTTAAACATGGTGCAAAATCTGCCATCAATCTTCCAGCAGAAGATCAATACACAGATTTGCCACCAACATCAACTGAAGTCATTTTTATCAATAAAAATAGAAATCACATTCTCAGGTTTCCTATTCCATTTCATAATTGATTTGAAAAGACACAAGACCCCTTCTTCCCACATACTTTCCACACCATCATCCAGACCATTACATTTTTCTAGTCTCTCTACATTTGGTAAGATTTAGAGACACAAAAAAAAGCAAGACTCCCCCCCCCCCCCCCCCCCCCCCCCCCAAAAAAAAAAAAAAAATCAAAGGCATACTTTACACACTACAAAACAAAGCATGAAGATGTGTTGGTGTAAAATATGCATCTATCTTCTAGCAGAAGATCAGTTCACAGATTTGCCACCAACATCATCTAAACTCATGCCATGCAATATTAATGGCAATTACAGCACCGGATTCTTTTTTCACATTTGATTGATGTCAACAAACACACACGAAAAACTTTCTCCCCATATACTTTCCATTTTTACATAATGTCACATTTTTCTTCTCAATGTACACTTAACTTCATTATTCAGAAAGACACAAACAAAATCAGGTACATTATACCTGATCTTCAAGCAGATCAGTTCACAGATTTGCCACTCACTCACTCATCTCTCACTCAGTCCCATGTCCCAAAGGACGTAGGAGGGACATGAGAGAAGACGCAACAGAGATCTTTTTCCATGCTTCACGATCCTGTGTGGCTAGTAGGAGGTGTTGCAGGGGTTGGGCAGTCCAGTCTTTGATGTTGTCAACCCATGATTTCTTTTGGCGGCCTCTTCTTCTCTTGCCCTCGACTGTTCCTTGCAGGATGGTTTTTGCTAGGGTGTTGTGTCTTGTGGTGTGACCAAACCACATCAGCTTTCTCCTCTTTACGGTGGAGAGCAAAGGCTCTTGGGGGCCCACACGCTTTTTGATTTCTTCTTTCACATAGTTATTGGTCTGTGTTCTTTGTATGATATTTTGAGGAGTCTTCTGTGGCACTTGTTCTTGAATGCTTGGATTCTCCTCTCTAACTCTGCTGTCAGAGTCTATGATTTACAGCCATATAGGTGGATAGATATCACGAGGGATTTGTAAAGGTGGTATTTGGTGCAGAAGCTGATGTTGCTTCTGATGATCCTCTCGAGTCTGACTAGAGCAGATGTTGCTGTTGCAATGCCAGCTTTCACTTCATTGTTTGATGTGCCATCTTTTGTTCGGATGGAGCCTAAGTATTTGAATTGGCTCACCTCTTCTAGTATTTCTCCATTCATCTTTATTTCCGTGATGTCATTACTCACGCTGTTGACCATGATCTTTGATTTCTCTGTACTGACCTCCATGCCGTATGCGCTTGCTCGATCTGTTAAATTGTCTGTGAGGATTTGCAGTTCTTGTTTGCTGCTGCCCATGAGGTCGATGTCATCTGCAAATCTGAGGTTGCAAAGGGGTCTTCCACCAATGGAGATGGAAGTGTGGTGGTTTTGCAGTGTCTCTGTCATGATGTTTTCGAGGAAGAGGTTGAAGAGTACAGGTGAGAGAAGGCAGCCCTGGCGAACCCCAACCGTAGTCTTGAAGAACTCGCCCACATGATTGTTCATGAAAACTGTACTTCTTGCGTTCTCGTACAGAGCCTTGATGACTTCAATTAGGCAGCTGTCAATGTTGAAGTGCCTGAGTACTTGCCAGAGGCCGTCATGCCATACCCTGTCAAAGGCCTTTTTGAAGTCTATAAAATTGTGGTACAAGTCTTTTTGGTGTTGGAGATGCTTCTCTATCAGAATTCTCAGATTGAAAATTTGTTCCATTGTGCTGCGTTTTGGTCTAAAGCCCGCTTGTTCTTCTGCCAGGAGTTTTTCCGCTTGGTTTTTCAGTCTGTTGAGGACTACCTGCAGCATGATCTTGCTAGGATGGCTTATGAGACTGATGGTTCTGTAGTTCTGGCATTGTTTGAGGTTTCCTATCTTTGGCAGGGGTATTACAAGAGACTGTGTCCATTCTTTTGTCCATTCTTTGGTGTCATGGATCTTCTGACAAAGTTCTGTGAATCGCCTTGCTGTTTCATTCCCTCCATTTTTTATGAGTTCAGCTGGGATGTTATTGATGCCATTTGCCACTAACATCATCTAAACTCGTGCATTGCATTGCAATCACACACCAGATTTTTTTGTTTTCACATTTGATGTGATGTATAAGATTAAAAATGTCAAGAAAAAGAAGTCTGCCAATATACGTTCTCTGCCATTGTACAAAATGCTATATCTTTCTTGACAATTTACATTTCATCTCATTATCTAAAAAATAAAACAACAACAAGCAAACAAACGGAAAACATGACACACACAATTTATTAACCTTGTTTTTGAAGATCATATATCTTTACTCTTTCATATACATTTATTGGGTAAAATATAGTGTAAAATATGCCATCAATCTTCCAGCAGAAGATCAATACACAAATTTGCCACCAACATCATTTAAACTCCTGCCAGGCAATATCACAGGCAATCACAGCACCAGCTATTTTTGTTTCCACATTTGACCCCATGTAAAAGGAATGACAAAAGGAAAAAAACCTCTGAAAAAAACTATCTACCATTAGACAGTATGCTACATTTTCTTGTCAATTCACATTTCTTCTCATGATAAAAAACAACAGAAAGAAAACATGGGCACAAGTTATCCACTCCTATCCTTAAAATCATAAACCTGGTCTTTCACATACATCTTTTGTAAAATATGTTGGTGTAAAATCTGCCATCAATCTTCTAGCAGAAGATCAATACTTAAATTTCCCACCAACACCAACTCAAGTCATTTTTATCAAACAGATCCCTTCTCCCCGCATACTTTCCACACCATTATACAGACCATTACATCTTTCTAGTCTCTACATTTGATAGCTTAAAACCAAAAACTTCTGGCTGGCATATTTTACACACCACAAAGCATAACATGAAGATGTGTAGGTGTAAAATCTGCATCTATCTTGTAGCCGAAGATCACTTCACAGATTTGCCACCATCATCATCTAAACTCATATAGTGCAATATTAATGGCAATCATAGCACCCGATTTTTTTTGTTTTCACATTTGGTGGATATAAGGAAAAAAAAAGAAAAAGCAAAAAAAGAAACCCCACCCCTATTCCAACACACTTTCCATTAAACAATGCTACATTTTTCTTGTAAATTTACATTTCATTTAATTCTTCAAAAACAAAAAGGCACATTTTAGCCACTTTTATACTCAGAATCATATACCTTTAGTCTTTTAAATACATTTTTTTAAAATTTGTAAAAGCTGTCATCAATCTTCCAGCAGAAGGTCAATACACAGATTTGCCACCATCATCATTTAAGCTCATACCAGGCAATATTACTGGCAACTACAGAACTGGATCTGGTTTTGTTTTTACATTGGATGTTATGTAAAACACACACACACACACACACACCACGCACGCACGCACGCACGCACGCACGCACGCACGCACGCACGCACGCACGCACGCACGCACACACACACACACACACACACACACACACAAACACACCAAAAAAGAAACCTCTGGAAGCATTTTATACACCACTATGCAAATTGCTACATTTTCTTGTCAATTTACATTTCATATTATTCCAAAAAATAAAAAAAGTAAAAAAAACAAACAAACATGGGCAGTGTTTTTTTTTCTTATACATAAACTCATATACCTTAACTTTTTCAAATAATTTTGGGTGATTATATTTGTGTAAAATTTACCATCAACCTTCCAGCAGAAGATCAATACACAAATTTGCCACCAACATCAACTCAAATAATTTTTATCAATAGAAATCACATCACCAGCTTTGCTATTCATTTCATATTTGTTTTGAGGAGACAAAAGTCCCTTCTCCCTACACACTTTCCACACCACTATACAGACCATTTCATTTTTCTACTCACTCTAAATTAAATTGATAAAATAAATAAAATAAAAACTCTTCAGGCACATTTTACACACCACAAGACACACAGTATGAAGATGTGTTGGTGTAAAATCTGCCATCGATCTTCTAGCAGAAGATCAATTCACAGATTTGCCACCAACATCATCTAAACTCATACAGTGCAATGTTAATGGCAAGCATAGCACCAGATTTCTATTTTGTTTTCATATTTGATGTGATGAAAAAAAAAAAAGAAAGAAAGAAAGAAAAAAAAAGGTAAAGTCTCCCAACATACTTTCCTTACCAGTGTACCAAATGCTACTTTTTTTGTAGATTTACATTTTATTTCATTAATAGAAAACAAAACAAAACAAAGGAGGAAACAAAAACCACGGGCACATGTTATCCACTCCTATCCTTGAAATTATATACCTGAAGTCTTTCACATGTTTCGTAAATTATGTTTGTGTAAAATCTGCCATCAATCTTCCAGCAGAAGACCAATTCACAAATTTGCCAATCACAGCACTGGCTCGTTTTTGTTTTTGCATTGAGTGCTATGTAGAAAAAAAAATAAACAAAAAACAAAAAACCTCTCTGGAAACACATACACCATTGTAGAGTATGCTACATTTTTGGGTCATTTACAATTAATCTCATTATTGAAAAAAAACAAACAAAGAAAACAAAAGAAAAACAAAAAACACAGGCACATGTTATCCACTCCTATACTTAAAATCATATACCTGAAGTCTTTCATAGACATCTTTTGTCAAATATGTTAGTGTAAAATTTACCATCAATCTTCCAGCAGAGGTTCAAAACACATTTGCCACCAACATCAACTCAAGTCATTTTATCAATAAAAATAGAAATCACATTCTCAGATTTGCTATTCATTTCATAATTGATTTGAAAAGACAACAGACCCCTTCTCCCCACATACTTTCCACACCATTATACAGACCATTACATTTTTCTAGTCTCTACATTTAATAACTTGAAAACAAAAACTTCTGGCAGGCACATTTTACACACTACAAGACAAAACATGAAGATGTGTTGGTGTAAAATCTGCACTTCTAGCAGAAGATCAGTTCACAGATTTGCCACCAACATCATCTAAACTCATGCCATGCAATACAAATGGCAATCACAGCACCAGGTTTCTTTTTGTTTTCACATTTGATGTGATGTGAATTGAAAAATTAATTTTTTTAAAAAGAAGAAAATTCTGACATACCTTTCCTGCCATTTTAAAAAATGCTACATTTTCTTGTTAAATTACATCTGTCTCATTAATAATAATAATTTTTTTTAAAAAAACGAACAAAAAAGCAAAAACATAACACAGTTTTATTCCCTTTGACTTTTTAAGATCATATATCTTTTAGTCTTCATGATACATTTTTTGTAAAACATGTTGGTGTTAAATCTGTCATCAATCTTCTAGCAGAAGATCAATATACAAATTTGCCACCACCATCATCTACACTCATGCCATGCAATATCACAGGCAATCACATGACCATCATTTTATGCTTTGTTTTTACATTTGGTGGATGTATAAAACAAAACAAAAACAACCCCCCACCCCCGAAAATGAACCCCCTCTCTCCACATACTTTTTCTACCACTGTACAGAATGCTGCATTTTTCTTGTTAATTTGCATTTCATCAATCTAGCAGAGGATCATTACACACATTTGCCACCAACAACATTTAAACTCTTTGTTAGGCAGTACTAACAGCAATTACAGGACCATCTAGCTTTTGTTTTTACATTTTGTGTGATGTAAAAAACAACAACAAATGAAACAAAAACATTTTTTTAAAACCTCTCTCCACATAATTTCTGCACCCTTTTTCAAAATGCTCCATTTTTCATGTCAATTTACATTTTCTCTCATTATTAGAAAATAAAACAAGAAACAAAATGGATAAGCAAAACACAGGCACAAGTTCTCTACTGCTATCCTTAAAATCATATATCTGAAGTCTTTCACATGTTTTCTCAAATATGCTGGTGTAAAATCTGCCATCAATCTTCCAGCAGAAGACTAATTCACAAATTTGCCACCATCATCATTTAAACTCCTGCCAGGCAATATCACAGGCAATCACAGCACTGGCTTGGTGTTTTCACATTCAGTGTTATTTTAAAGATAATAAAATCTATCTGGAAACATTATACACCATTGTCGAGTATGCTACATTGTTTTGTCAATTTACATTTTATCTCATTATTGAAATAAAAAATATGGCTCCTAGCCATCAATCTACCAGAAGATAAATTCACAGATTTGCCACCAACATTTAAACTCATGCCTTGCAATATCACTGGCATTCACTGGACCACCTCTGTTTTTGTTTTTACATTTGATGAAATGTAACCCCCTCCCCCCCAAAAAAAAACAAAAAAAAACAAACAAAAACAAGCCCAAACCAAAATAAAACAAAAAAAGCCCACCTCTTTCTACATACTTTACCATTATACAAAATGTTACATTTTTCTTATCATTTTACATTTCATCTCGTTAAAAAACAAAAACAAAAACACAGGCACATGTTATCCACTCCTATACTTAAAATCATATGCTTGAATTTCACATTCATCTTTGTAAAACAATTTGATGTAAAATTTACCATCAATCTCCCAGCAGAAAATCAACACACACATTTGCCACCAACATAAATTCAAATATTTTTTATCAATAAAAATAGCAATCACATCACCAGCTTTGCTATTCATTTCATATTTATTTTGAAAAGACAACAGACCCCTTCTCCCCCACACTTTCCACACTATTATACAGACCATTACATTTCTCTTCTCAGTCTACATTTGATAACTGAAGAAAAAAAAATTAAACCCTTGCCGGCACATTTTACACACTGCAAGACATAGAGATGTGAAGATGCATGAAAATGTGTTGGTGTAAAATCTGCATCCATCTTTTATCAGAAGATCACTACACAGATTTGTACCAACATCATCTAAACTCATGCCATGCAATATTAATGGCAATCACAGCATAGGATTTCTTTTTTGTTTTCACATCTCATGTGATGTAAATAAACAAATTGATTACAAAAAAAAGGAAAATTCTCCAAACACTTTCCCTACCATCATACAAAATGCTTGTTTTTCTTGTCAAATTTCATTTCATTTTAACTTTCAAAAATCGAACAGAAACAAAGACAAAACAAACAGGGCACATTAATCCACTTTTATACTTAAAATCATATACCTTTAGTTTTTTTTAATCTTTTTTTTATTTAAAAAATGCTGGTGTAGAATTTGCAATCAATCTTGCCAGCAGAAGATCAATACACAAATTTGCCACCAACGTAATTTAAACTTATGCCAGGCAATACTGATGGAAATTATAGAACCACCTATGGTTTTGTTTTCACATTTCATGTTATGTAAAAAAAAAAAATAAAAAAAAAAAATCAAAGAAAAAAGAAAACCTCTCTGGAAACGCATTCTACACCACTCTACATTTCCTTGTCAATTTACATTTCATCTCATTACTTCCCAACAAAAATAGATTAATAAATAAAAACAAAAGAAAGGGTACATTTTATCCACTCCTATACTTAAAATCAGATACCATTAGTCTTTCACACACATTTAAAAAAAAAATTACCATTAATCTTTCAGCAGAAGATCAAAACACAAAATTTGCACCCAACACCAACTCAAGTCAGTTTACCCATAAAAATAGCAATCACATCACCAGCTTTGCTATTCATTTAGATTTAGTTTGAAAAGACAAAAGTCCCCTTCTCCCCACACACTTACCACACCATTATATGGACCATTTCATTTTTTCTTGTAAATCTGCATTTGATTAGTTTAAAAAAATCACTGGAGGGAAATTTTACACACCAGAAGACATATAGCATGAAGATATGCTGGTGTAAAGTTTGCCCTCAATCTTCCAGCAGAAGATCAGTTTACAGATTTGCCACCAACATCATCTAAACTCCTGCCAGGCAATATCAATGGCAATCACAGCACCTGATTCAGTTTTGTTTTCACAATTGATGTTATGTAAAAAAAAAAAAAAAAAAAAAATGAATAAAGATAATAAAAAATAATTTTAAAAGGTCTCCCAACATACTTTACATTTGTACCAAATGCTACATTTTTCCTTGTCAATTTAATTTCATCTCACTGTCAAAAACAAAAAAACACACCAAAACAAAGAAAAAAAACAAAACACAGGCACATGTTATCCACTCCTATACTTAAATCACATACCTGAAGTTTTTCACATACATTTTTGTAAAATTTGCCATCAATCTTATAGCAGAAAACGAATACACAAAATTAATTTGCCACCAACAGCATTTAAACTCATGCCAGGCAATATTAATGGCAATTACAGGGCCACCTATGCTTTTGTTTTTACATTTTGATGTCAGTAAAAAAAAACAAAAAAAACCCAACTAAACAACACAAAAAAGAATTAACCCCTCTCTCTCCACATACTTTCTGCACCCTATACAAAACGCTCCATTTTTTGTGACTTTACATTTCATCTCATTACTAGAAAACAAAAGAAGAAACAAAACAGGAGGAAAAACAAAACAGGCACATGTATCTTCTCTTATCCTTAAATCATATACCTGAAATTTTTCACATCATCTTTTGTAAACTTTGTTGGTGTAAACTCTGCCATCAATTTTCCAGCAGAAGACCAACACACAGATTTGCCACCAAGTCATTTAAACTCAGCTGGGCAATATCAAAGGCATATACAGCACCAGCTCTGTTTTTGTTTTCACATTGGGTGTTAAGAAAAAAAAAAAGAATGAAAAAAAAGACCTCTGTAAACAGTTTATATACCATTGCAGAGTATGCTACATTGTTAATTTACATTTCATCTCATTATTTAAAAAAAAAAGACAAAAAAAGACAGAAAAACAAAAACCACAGGCACATGTTATCCTCTCCTATCTTAAAACAATATACCTGAAGTCTTTCAATACATCTTTTGTAAAATATGTTAGTGTAAACTTTGCCATCAATCTGCCAGCAGAAGATCAATACACAAATTTGCCATCAACATCAACTCAAGTCATTTTTATCAATAAAAATAGCAATCATGTCACCAGCCTTGCTATTCATTTCATGATTGATTTGAAAAGAAAATGCCCCTTCTCCCACACACTTTCCACACCATTAGCCAGACCATCTTAATTTTTTAGTTTCTCTAGATTTGTTAATATTTGAAAACACAACAACAACAACAAACGAAAAAAATTCACAGGCACATTTTACACACCACAACACATAAAGCATGAAGATGTGTTTGTGTAAAATCTGCATCTATCTTCTTGCAAAAAATAAATACACAGATTTGCCACCAACATCTTAACTCATGCCATGCAATATTAATGGCAATCACAGCACTAGATGTTTTGTTTTTACATTTGATGTGATATAAAAACAAGACCCTCTCGGGACATATTTCCATACACAAAAATGCTCAATTTTTCTGGTAAATTTACATTCCGTTTTATTATCAAATCCAAACACACGAACATAAAATACTTTATCCACTTTTATACTTAGAATCATATACATTTAGTCTTTCATATAAATTTGTTGGTAAAATATGTTAGTGTAAAATCTGTCATCAATCTTCGAGCAGAAGATCAATTCACAAATTTGCCACCAACATCATTTAAACTCATGCCAGGCAATATTGATGGCAAATACAAACCACCTATTTTTTTTTTTTTACATTTGACGTGATAGTAATACCCCCTCCCCCACCCCCCACCCCCCCCCCCCCCCCCCCAAAAAAAAAAAACCCACCTCTTTCCACATACTTCAACATTATACAAAATGCTACATTTTTATTGTCAATTTACATTTTATCTCATTACTATAAAAGTAAAACAAAAACAAAAGAAAAACATAGCACATGTTAACCACTCCTCTACTCAAAATCACGTATCTTTAGTCTTTCATATACATTTTTTGTAAAACAAGTTGGTGTAACATTTACCATCAATCTTCCAGCACAATATCAATTCACAGATATTCCACTAACATCATTTGTTTTTCTTTTCTTTAGATAGATGGCTTGATGGAAAAAAGCAAATCGATGCTTACTCAATGTACCATCTGGAAATAAAAATTTTGATTGATTGATTGATAAACCTATGCCAGGCAATATTTATGGCAATTACAGGACCACCTACGCTTTTGTTTTCACATTTGATGTGATGGGAAAAATAACCCTCCAAAATTAAACCCCTCTCTCCACATACTTTCTCCACCATTATACAAAATGCTACATTTCATCTCATTACTAAATGCCATAAAACAAAAACAAAAGAAAACCAAACACAGGCACATGCTATCCACTCCTATACTTAAAATCATATACCTGAAGTCTGTCACATACATAAAACAAAAATGTTGGTGTAAAGTTTACCATCAATCTTCCAGAAGATCAACACACAAATTTGCCACCAACATCAATCAAGTCAGTTTACTCAAAAATAATCACATCAGGGCTTTGCTTTTCACTTCATATTTGGTTTGAAAAGACAAAAGTCCCCTTCTCCCCACACACTCTCCACAGCATTATACAGACTTTATATTTTTTCTAGTCAGTCTACAGTTGATAAAATTTTTAAAATTAAAAAACCCTAGCAGGCACACTTTACACACCACGCGACATGTATATAGCATGGAGATGTGTTGGTGTGAAATCTGCATCTATAATCTAGCAGAAAATCAGTTCACATATTTGCCACCAACATCATCTAAACTCATGCCATGCAATATTAATGGCAATCACAGCACCAATTTTTTGTTTTCACATTTGATGTGATGTCAACAGCAACAAAAATATATAAAAAATAAAAAAAATTCCGGACCCACTTTCCTTACCATTGTACAAAATACTACACATTTCTTGTGAGTTTTCATTTCATTTTATCATTCAAAACTCAAACAAAAACAAACAGGCACGTTTATCCACTTCTACACTTCAAATCGTGTACCTTTAGCTGTTCACATACATTTTTGGTAAAATATGTTGGTGTAGAGTTTGCCATCAATCTTCCAGCAGAAGATCAATACACACATTTGCCACTATCATTTAAACTCATGTCAGGCAATTTGGATGGCAATTACAGAATCACATGGGTTTTATTCACATTTGATGTTAAGTAAAAAAAATAAATAAATAAATAAATAAATAAATTTAAATTAAATAAAAAAATTAAACAAAAGAAGAAAAAAAATTTAAAAACCTCTGGAAACATTCTACACCATTCTATATTAGAATGTTCTAATCAGAGCCTCTTGCGCACACGTTAAATCCTGTTCCGCTTTTCGTAAGAGTAGTCCATCATGTACCGGTGGGAACAGATGACAAGATTTACAAAACTGCATAACACGGGGACTGATGTAAAAAAGCACAAGAGTGCTTATCCCATTATCCTCGAAATAAAATATAAAAAAAAAAACTAAATAAAAAAATATATTTCCTTGTCAATTTACATTTCAACTCATTACTCCCAACAAAATTAGATAACTAAAAGAACATTAACAACAACAAAAACGGGGCACATTTTATCCACTCATATTTAAAATCATATACACATACATTAAAAAATTACTGGTGTAAAATCTGCCATCAATTTTTCAGCAGAAGATCAGTACACACATTTGTCACCAACATTTACTCAAAATAGAAACCACAGCACACAGATTTGCACACAGATTTGCCAACATTATCATCTAAACTCATACCATACAATATCTATGGCAATCACAGCATCAAATTTCTATATTCACAATTGATCTGATAACATACATTTTTTAAAGACCCCCTCTTCTCATACACTTTCCACACCATATTACTTTAAATGATGATTTTGCAAGTGAAAAAGCCGTAATAAGACTGATGTTCTTTAGATAAGACTTTGAAAAAAAAAGAAATAAAAGGGGGACAACAGTATTGCTTGCATTCCAAAATTCCATGTAAACAAAAGCTTCAACTTTCTCCATCAGCATTCCTCTCCATTTCCCCCACCCTCACTGATCTGAGTTATGTTTGTGCAGATTGCTGCACAGTGTGCATACACATAATTTTACCTGCACACGCTCCTGTCCCTTAACACCACTACTAGGACAGGTTTAAAAAAAAAAAAATGTTCTCAGTCTTTTACATTTTGTACAATGTGTAATCAAATTTCTTTTTCATTACGTAAGTGTACAATGTAAAATATACTAAAGTACACTGATCAATATTTGACTGCCGTTTAAATTTGCGAGAAAAAAAAATTGTCCATATTTGTAATTACCACAGAATCTTCAGCTGGTATTTCCTTACAAGCAAGAAAAAATCCAAACAAAAAAAACCCTCAAAATTTCTGAAAAAACAGTAGCCAGTGGTAAATCCATCCAATGCTTATGTCAATATACTTAGACTTAAATTTCCCCCCCTCCCCCCCCCCCCCCACACACACACGCACACACACACACACAGACAAGACACTCAGGACATGACATTGTGTGCACACACAGTTTTTGTTTTCTTCCTTTGTGCACACAGTTACACACACACACACACACACACACACACACAACACACACACACACACACACACACACACACACACACCACACACACACAACCTTCCCCCCTTCTCACAGCTCTAACTGTCCTACAATCCTAACCCCCCTCCTCCCTTTCTCTAAAATTCTACCACCACCCTCAACCCTCAAGAAATTCTCTTTTTGCCATTGTGTCAGCTAGTAACATGTAATCTACCTGTCTTCTGTGTCCACATGAGGGGCCAGGTTGATGTAAAGGTTAGGATTAGTATGAACAGTTAGCATGCAAAAGGGGAAGCATGCAAAATGGGGAGGCACGCAAAATGGGGAAGCATGCAAAAAGGGAAGCATGCAAAATGGGGAAGCATGCAAAAAGGGGAGGGGTTGTGGGTCTGTTGGCTAGTCTGTGTTGGAAAGCATGTGGACACAGGAGCAGATAGAACTGATGGAACTCAGCTGTGGACACAACGATGTGGAGCTTTATTCCGACTCAAAATTTGAAAAAAAAAGTCACTGATCCTATCAACTGCTAAGGCTCTGTTGAACGGTCACTATTGGAAATCCAGTCACAATTTCCAGCTCTGCCATAAGCAAAGTAGTTTCATTCCTCGGCTAGACCAAAGTTTACTAATGTATTATGACATGTTTGAGTGTCGGGTGGCACCATCTAGGTAGCCTTACCGCATCCCAACTGTGGGGATATGATATAATATATATAATATGTTTGCTAAGACAGTCAGGAGGTTCCTCCTCTTTCCCATTCACAACTGTCGTGGGTTCTTTTGACATCGATTTCGATTTTCCCCCTCAAACTGAGAAGACAGAGCATGGCTGGGAACCGAACACAGAACCTCACGGCGTTAAATCCTTTTAAAAATGGCTGAACCCAAAATAAACCAGGTGAACTTTGTTTCTTACGGCCCAAACTCAACCAAGTAAGAAACAAACTGTCACCCTTAATCGTCTTTCCTATCTCCACTGCTTCCAACTTGTATACTGACCCCTTCTCCTAACACCCTTTCCTTTAAATAACCTCTCCTACCAAAACCAATGTCCCCTCCTCATTACCACCCCATTCACACACACACACACACACACACACACACACACACACACACACACACACACACACACACACACACACACACACACACACACACACACACACACACACAACACGTCCCCATAAGACTGTAAACCGAAGCCCCGTGTGCGAAAGTCCAGAGAACATCTTGCACATACGTTAAATTCTGATCGCTTTTCAAAAGAGTAGGCCATTGTGTACCGGTGGGAACAGATGACAAAAATACAAAACTGTATATACACGGGGACGGATGTAAAAAAAAAAAAGCACACGAGTGTTTATTCTATTATCCTGGATATAAAAGAATACAAATGTTTTTAAAAAATAAACACTTTTTTTTTTTGGGGGGAGGTGGCTTTACACTTAAGTAATATACTAATGCGATGACCTTGGTGTTGCGATGTTGTTGATGCCATGTTCTTGATGATGCCATGTTCTTGATGTTGCCATGTTCTTGATGATGCCATGTTCTTGATGCGATGTTCTTGATGCCATGTTCTTGATGATGCGATGTTCTTGACGCGATGTTCTTGATGCCATGTTCTTGATGCGATGTTCTTGATGCCATGTTCTTGATGCGATGTTCTTGATGCCATGTTCTTGATGCGATGTTCTTGATGTGATGTTCTTGATGTGATGTTCTTGATGTGATGTTCTTGATGATGCGATGTTCTTGATGATGCCATGTTCTTGATGATGCCATGTTCTTGATGATGTCGGTGTCCTGCTCCACTTGGACTTGACTGCCAAAATGCACACATTACAATCGCCACTGTCAGTAATTACTAGACTTTTTCTTTTTCTGTTATATTTTTTAAAAAATATTATTATTCCTCGGCTAGAGCTCCGAGGTTCAATGGTGACATTTTGCGTATTTTCGTCCCCCGTGTAGATAGCCGCATTCCAACTTCGGGGAGGTAGGCCCTATACTGGGTATGTTCATGTTTCCCTAACCCCACCCAACGCGGACATGAGTTAAGGGATCTTTAACGTGCATTTTTGATCTTCTGCGTGTGTATCTGTACTGACGAGGTTAAAACACTGGCAGGTCTGCACCTGGGTGATTGTAAAAACCCCCATCCCTACTTCACCAGACACCGCCGAGGTTCAAACCCACGACTTCATGGACCAACGTCTTAACCACTCGGTTGCAGTGTCCTCACTATACTTATGAAGACAGTTGTTTAACGACTTTGGAATCCTTACCTTTGCAAATAAGTTATTTAAAAAAAAACACTTCGTGAATGTGCCTGTTTATTTTCCTTTGATTATGTGTTGTCTGTGTTTTGTTTATGAGCCACAAACATACTGAAGAATCAAAAATGAAATGACATGCTAACTAAAGACGATCATTAATCTGATAGGACAGCAACAAACTTGATGCACAATTATTGTTTTCAATGATAACTATTTGAAAGCAGTCTTTCGTTGATGAATCTGTCGATGTCTATATAAACACCCAGAGAAAATTACCTTAATGTATACTTTTTTTATATTATCATTAATGAGGGACAGGCTACAAGGCAATTCAGAAAAAAAAATGTCCAGAAATGAAGGGGGGGGGGGGGGGGGGGTTCTAACCTGGGTCTGGTTTCCGCTTCCTGCTGGCAGGTGTTTGGAACTGGCAGTGCTGATGTTTCCCCTCTTTCAGTAATTACAGCCTGGACCCCACTGGAGATGTTCTGGTGGACTGACTTTGGCACTCTGCTCCCCAATATCGACTTGGCACAGGCGGTGTGTCCTCTATCTGGTGTATGGCACAGGCGGTGTGTCCTCTATCTGGTGTATGGCACAGGCGATGCTCCTATCTGGTGTATGGCACAGGCGGTGTGTCCTCTATCTGGTGTATGACACAGGCGATGCTCCTATCTGGTGTATGGCACAGGCGGTGTGTCCTCTATCTGGTGTATGACACAGGCGATGCTCCTATCTGGTGTATGGCACAGGCGGTGTGTCCTCTATCTGGTGTATGACACAGGCGATGCTCCTATCTGGTGTATGGCACAGGCGGTGTGTCCTCTATCTGGTGTATGGCACAGGCGATGTGTCCTGTCCTGGTGAATGGCACAGGCGATGTGTCCTCTATCTGGTGTATGGCACAGGCGGTGTGTCCTCTATCTGGTGTATGGTACAGGCGGTGTGTCCTCTATCTGGTGTATGGCACAGGCGGTGTGTCCTCTATCTGGTGTATGGCACAGGCGGTGTGTCCTCTATCTGGTGTACTGACTATGGCGGTGTGTCCTCTATCTGGTGTATGGCACAGGCGGTGTGTCCTCTATCTGGTGTACTGACTATGGCACAGGCGATGTGTCCTCTATCTGGTGAATGGCACAGGCGGTGTGTCCTCTATCTGGTGTACTGACTATGGCACAGGCGATGTGTCCTCTATCTGGTGAATGGCACAGGCGGTGTGTCCTCTATCTGGTGTATGGCACAGGCGGTGTGTCCTCTGTTCTGGTGTATGGCACAGGCGGTGTGTCCTCTATCTGGTGTATGGCACAGGCGATGTGTCCTCTATCTGGTGTATGGCACAGGCGATGTGTCCTCTATCTGGTGTACTGACTATGGCACAGGCGATGTGTCCTCTATCTGGTGTATGGCACAGGCGATGTGTCCTCTATCTGGTGTACTGACTATGGCACAGGCGGTGTGTCCTCTATCTGGTGTATGGCACAGGTGGTGTGTCCTCTATCTGGTGTATGGCACAGGCGGTGTGTCCTCTATCTGGTGTATGGCACAGGCGGTGTGTCCTCTATCTGGTGTATGGCACAGGCGGTGTGTCCTCTATCTGGTGTACTGACTATGGCACAGGCGATGTGTCCTCTATCTGGTGTATGGCACAGGCGGTGTGTCCTCTATCTGGTGTATGGCACAGGCGGTGTGTCCTCTATCTGGTGTATGGCACAGGCGGTGTGTCCTCTATCTGGTGTATGGCACAGGCGGTGTGTCCTCTATCTGGTGTATGGCACAGGCGGTGTGTCCTCTATCTGGTGTATGGCACAGGCGGTGTGTCCTCTATCTGGTGTATGGCACAGGCGGTGCTCCTCTGTTCTGGTGTATGGCACAGGCGGTGCTCCCTGTCATTTAGTGACCGATGGCGCCAGACTGACTTATTCTGAATCTTCTAGGACCTGGTCAAACAGAAACAAGTCCTTAACTTAAAGAAAAAACCCCAACAGCAAACGTTAAAACTAGAGGATACATTTATATATGACAAAACTGAAACAGCCAGCTGCTACGGTGTAAAAAAACAACAACGTTAAAATTAAACGAGACATTTATATAGGACAAACCCAAAACAGTCAGCCAGCTGCCACAGTGTAAAAGGTACCACACTGGATTCTTGTTGTTAGTTCAGGGGTTAAAATCCCACCAGTTGCATGAATAGTGTTCTTGATTTTTTTCTTTTAATCGAGCCAGCCCTGACCCAGAGCAAAACTTACGGGTTCAATGGGAAGACTGTGACCACAGAGTTAATGAAGCATCAAGCACGTTATAGATGCATGCCCAGTGTGTGAAGAAACCCCTTGACCAACACTGCAAGTCCTGAAGTCTCTCGGGCCTGACTGACACTAGAGCATTTTTTTTTATTAAAAAAGGGGCAAAGTACATCTCTGTTGAGTGCTCTCAAAGTTGATAAATCCACATGCTGTACAACACATCAAGTATTCTACGGTTTAAAAACCAACTGATGAAGGGGCCCCTGTTGCTGTGATCTCCTGGTGATCTTTATTCTTATTTTCCATAGTTTTTTGCCCAAGACAGGCAGAAAAAGACTGATCCCAGATAAAAGACAGAAATACAAAACACAGATTCTACCAACAAATAATGAACCATTTTCAAAATGAATTACCGGCTCCGAGAAAGACGAGAGCAGAAAAAAGGACAAAAACCACAGTAACACACAGTCATACAAGCAAGAACAGACAATCCAGACAGAAGAAAGCAGCAGGCACAGTCGACAACAGACATGAAGAAATACATCGTACAAAGGCAGATACTAATTCACTGAGTTAGAGGACAACATGAATTGATACCTGCTTTTCTTTTTTTGTTGGACGTGATGTGACAGCACCCAATGCTGTTGGACTTCAGCGGCTGGGTCTTTCTGGTCTCCTATCACCAGTCCCTTGATGACGGATGGACGCGTTGGTCGACGGTTTTCTCCAGGCTGCTCTGTCTGTCTGTCTCTCTGTCTGTCTGTCTGTCTTCTGCCTTTTGCAGCAACACAGCCATGCCAAGGCCGGTCCGTTCTTTGATCTCTGAACTCACGAAGGACCTGTGTGATCCACGTGATGACTAACCAGGATAGGGCCCGTGTCCAATAAAGAGCGGGAAGGAAAAAACTGAAGGAAATGTTGAGAAAATAGGAGGGGACGGCAG
>CM060346.1:1917388-1919927 GCA_030674155.1 Stramonita haemastoma
CTCTCTATCTCTCTCTCCTCTCTCTCTCTCTCTCTCTCTTCTGATAAACGCAGAAACTGTGAGGCGCTAAGTGTGTTTAAAGGCATTGCTGATATGAATTCTGTTGCAAATTATCTATCTGTCAGCAGTGAAGACAAAATAGAAAGTCTACCTCAATTCATTGGAAAAAGCAATGAATATTAGGAAAAAGATAAGGGAAACAGAGTAACTAGTCCTTAGATGGTCCTTTATTGATTCTGTTAGTGTGTGTGGGGGGGGGGGGGGGGGGGGGGGGGGAGGGGGGGGGAAAAGAGAGGTGTGTTGTTTGTTTGTGTGTGTTGTGTGTGTGTGTGTTTTTGTGTGTGCGTGTGCGTGTGTTGTGTGTGTGTGTGGTGTTGTGTTGTGTGTTGTGTGTTGTGTGTGTGTGGGGTGTGGGTGTGTGTGTGTGTGGTGTGTGTGTGTGGTCACCTGCGTGGAAAATTTGAATTTTTCCTTGTATATTAAAATGCGAAGTGAGGGAAAATTTGAAAAAAGTTATTATGTTTTCACGAAATTCAACTGAAACTTGTTATTCCCCCTTTCACAGGGGTAAAATTAGGGCAATAAAACGTTCAGTGTCAGTGTCTTTTTTGTCAGTCCCCCCCCTCCCCTCATTCTCTCTTCTCCCCTCTTTTTCCCCCTCTCTTTCCCTTTTCCCCTCTCTCTCTCTCTCTTTTCCCCCCTCTCCCCCTCCCCCTCTCTTTTTCCCCCCAATTTTGGGGTTAATTTACCCTTTTTACACACCTCAAAAACCCTACGTTTAAAACCACAGAATAGTTTGTTCCCCAAAAGGTTTTTCTTTATTTAAGTATAATAAATGGCAGTAGTATAAATGATAAAAAAGGAAAGACATAATCATTTTAGCCCCCAAAACCCTTAAAACACAAATACAAAAACTGTAAATGCCCCCTTTCAGTATCCCCTCCCTTTACCAATGATTTAAAGTATTTTTTCCGCCTATCGATTCATAAAATACATAATTATTTAGATAAATGAAAAACGTGGATAGGACCCGTGGCTCTCAGTAAACATGAAAGAAAAGGCTTTTGATTTTTCAAAATTTTCCCCGAAAATTTCTCTAAAAAATAAATTAAAAATTTTTCTTTTTCCCCATTGTTTTTTACAAAATGGACAAATTTTCTAACGTTCCCTTAGCGATGAAATTGCTTTTTAAGTGGGTCCCAAAAACCTTTTTATTGCGTTGGAACACGAAGACAATAATTTCCCCAAATTTTAAAAAAATAGCTTCCCCTTTTTAAATATGATAATGGTTATATCCATGTTTTCCTATTTTCCCCTTTTTATAAAATTTATTGTGGCCCAAAGGGCCAGTGCAATTAAACCAATTAGTGTTTTTGTGTTTTGTGTTCAAAATTCCCGTGTTCCTCCCTCTCCCCTTTTCTCCCTTTTTTTTTTTCCTCTCTCTCTCCCCCCTCTTTCCCCTTTTTTTCCTCTCTTCTCTCTCTTCTCTCCCCTCTCTCTCTCTCTTTAAAACCCCCCAAAACCCCATCACCCCCCCCTAGGAAAAGGTAAAAGTGATAATAGATAGCAGACGACAAAGGGGAGACGACAGACAGACAGACAGCGACCCCACAGGGGAGATAGATAGATAAATAAAAAAGATAGACAAAAAATAGAACACAGATATGTGGGTAATAATAGATAAAGGTAGAAAGAAAATTTTTTATGTTTATAGGTCTCTGAATCTGAAAAGATTTTTTGGGAGAAGGGGCCACCCGGGCCCATTAAAATTTCACACATCGCTATCCCCCGTTCCAATCCTTTCCCAAGAAGACCTGAAAACCCTTCCAACCCCAAAACCTTATAACATTCCTTGTGGGGAAAATTGCTTTTATCCCCATTAAATTTTTGCAAATTTTTTACTAAAAAAAAAATTTGTAACAAATAAAAAAAAAAAATGAATAACTAAAAAAAAATTTTTAAAATTATAATTGGAAAAAATTTACCAGGTGCAAAAGACACTGAAACAACTTGAAATTTTGTTTTTAAACATTTTGCTACACCATCATTCCCCAAAACAAAGCCTTTTTTGAAAGAAAAATTGAATTTTTCCTAATTCCTAAGGCTTTTGTATTTGCCCTAAAAGGTTTTAAAAATTTTTTGATGTATATAGGGGAAAATCGAAAATGGTAGGGAAAAAAGATGGATAGATTTATTAAAAAAAAAAAATTGCTTTGGTAGTCAGTTTCTTTTTTGTTTAAGGCTCGTCACAGCTACTGGGGTTTTTGTCATATCAGCCAAAATCGCTTGCGGTTAAGCCCCGAAAATCAGGGCCCCCCCCCCAACCCACCGGCATGGGAGGAAAATCTTTAAGTTTTTTTGGAAAAAGGCAGGGAAAAGGGCCAAAAAAAGAAAATGATGAAAGGGGGGGACAAGGAGAAAAGGAGCGAGAGAAAAAAAAAGAGAGGGATAGAAAAGGGGGATTTTCCAGACAGTATTTCTGAGGGGGGGAAAGCATTTTTTTTTTTTTTTTTTAATTCTTTTTTATCAAGAACAATGG
>CM060346.1:1925027-1937527 GCA_030674155.1 Stramonita haemastoma
GGATTGCTCTCTTCCCAGCTGTCCCCTCAATTCTGATCTATTTGATTTATTTTATTATTGAATTATTATCAGTATAACTGTTCTGACATTAATGTTCCGGTCAGTTAGGGATTAGATCTATGTGTTTGTTGAATACTTAGGCCCTATCTTCTTTTTTCTTCTTCTTTTTTGGTTTTGTTTTAATGATAATCGATGTATCTAGTGGGGATTATGCATCTGTTGAATGTACACCTATTTTTTTTTGTTAAATCATAGGTTGAACTTTTATTGTGGTTGATGGTGGGTTTTATTATGTTGTTGTGATATTTTGTTGTTGTTAGGGTTTTTTTTTTGGTGTGTTTCTTTTTTATTTTTTTGGGGGGGAGGGTGGTTGTTTGCTAGCTGTTGGGGTTTGTTTTTTGTTTGCTTTTGGGGGGGGGGGGGGGGGGCGGGGGGCTGCTATTCCCTAATCAGGGCAAGGGCTGGATGAAAAAAAGTATGTGCATGCTCACTCTGTTACCCTTGGAAAATAAAGATTATTCATTCATTCATTCTCTCTCTCTCTCTCTCTCTCTCTCTCTCTCTCTCTCTCTCTCTCTCTCTCTCTCTCTCTCTCTCTCTCTCTCTCTCTCTCTCTCTCTCTCTCTCTCTCTCTCTCTCTCTCTCTCTCTCTCTCTGTGAGCGTAATGCGTAGTCTCTCTCTGTCTTTGTCTGTCATTCTGTCTCTCTGAGCCTAATGTGTAGTCTGTTTGTCTGTCTGTCTCTCTGAGCCTAATGTGTAGTCTGTCTGTCTCTCTGAGCCTAACGTGTAGTCTGTCTGTTTGTCTGTCTCTCTGAGCCTAATGTGTAGTCTGTCTGTCTGTCTCTCTGAGCCTAATGTGTAGTCTGTCTGTCTGTCTGTCTGTCTGTCTGTCTGTCTGTCTGTCTGTCTGTCTGTCTGTCTGTCTGTCTCTCTCTCTCTCTCTCTCTCTCTCTCTCTCTCTCTAAGCCTAATGTGTACTCTGTCTGTCTGTCTGTCTGTCTGTCTGTCTGTCTGCCTGTCTGTCTGTCTGTCTCTCTCTCTCTCTGTCTCTCTCTCATAGCTGGGGTAGGCTCTCTTTCTCTATGCAGGCCTGCCTGTTTAGGACAATCGTCTGTTAAGGATAGGCCTAGGCTACAACATAACAGCCCTGCTGCTGCTGCTGCTGCTGATGATGATGATCACCCCCCACACACACACACACCCCTCCCCCCCCCCACTTATGAGCTGTGTGGCTGGAACCCATCTCTCCACACATGACACCTCTGCCCTCCACCCCCTCTTATCTGTTTGTCTACAGCCACACAGTGACACCCCACCCAGCCTGCACTGCCCGACTCCAAGGCCCCCTGCAGAGAGAGGGAGAGAGAGAGAGAGAGAGAGAGAGAGAGAGAGAGAGAGAGAGGGGAGGGGGGAGGGAGGGAGGGGTTGAAGGGAGAAAAAAAAGGGGGAGAAGAGAGAGGCGGGAAGGGAGAGAGTGGGGGAGGAGGGAGAGAGAGAGACAAGGCAAGGCAAGGCAAGGCATAATTCTTTTATTCGAGGATAATAGATAAGCACTCATGTGCTTTTTTACATCCAGTCCCCGCCCTTTTCAGGGAAACATCAAGATAAAAAGATACTAAACAGTAAAACTATATGCAGTACCAACAACATAAAGGAATAAGGACATTATACATAATAAGATAATAAAAATGCACACTTTCAGAAGACGAAAATCAGAAGCCACAATAAAATGATTTTGATTATAAAAAGAAAAAGAAAGCGTTAATAGATAAAGAGCAACCAAAGAAACATAATGAAATAAACAACTTAGCAACCAAGAAAAGTCCACCCAAAATAGTTAGCTACAACATTGTTACAACTCATAACAACAAAATGAACTCAGAAGGAACTAAAGATAATACAATGATTATAATGATGACAATAAGAATAAGAATAATATCAACAATAGTGATAATAGTATGATAATAATACACGTAAAACTCACTCCTACACGTAGGTACACACACACACACACACACACACACACACACACACACACACCACACACACACACACACACACACACACACACACACACACACACACACACACACACACACACACACACACACTACATACATACATACATACATACATACATACATACATACATACATACATACATACATACATACATACATACATACATACATACATACATACATACATACATACATACATACATACCTACATACATACAGAGAGAGAGAGAGAGGGGGGGGGAGAGAGAGAGAGAGAGAGAGAGAGGAGAGAGAGAGAGAGAGAGAGAGAGAGAGAGAGAGAGAGAGAGAGAGAGAGAGAGAGAGAGAGAGAGAGAGAGAGAGAGAGAGAGAGAGAGAGATTCCTCCCTACTCCCAACAGTGAAGGGGGGGGGGGGGGGGGGGGCTGTGCCCAGACCAGTGTAATAGGGCCTAAGCCAAAATCTGTCTATGCAACAAACTAGGCTACCACAGTCAAATAGTTTGGCAACACTGAAAGCACTATCTGTAGTGTTTATAGCACAGGCCTTCACGCCAAAATCACTATTTCAAAAACTGCATACACACAGGGACTGGATGTCAAAAAAGCACAAGAGTGCTTATCCCATTATCCTGGCTATAAATGAATTAAAAACTTTTTTTTTTTAATACAGGCAGCAAAAAAAAAAAAGACAAATAGAGGAGAGTTGAGGGAACATAGAGCTGAGGGAACAGAGTTGAGGGAACATAGAGCTGAGGGAACAGAGCTGAGGGAACAGAGTTGAGGGAACAGAGAGTTGAGGGAACAGAGTTGAGGGAACAGAGAGCTGAGGGAACAGAGTTGAGGGAACAGAGTTGAGGGAACAGAGCTGAGGGAACAGAGAGCTGAGGGAACAGAGAGGGAACAGAGAGCTGAGGGAACAGAGAGCTGAGGGAACAGAGTTGAGGGAACAGAGAGCTGAGGGAACAGAGAGTTGAGGGAACAGAGAGTTGAGGGAACAGAGAGCTGAGGGAACAGAGAGCTGAGAGAACAGAGAGCTGAGGGAACAGAGTTGAGGGAACAGAGTTGAGGGAACAGAGTTGAGGGAACAGAGTTGAGGGAACAGAGAGTTGAGGGAATATAGAGCCAAGGGAACAGAGCTGAGGGAACAGAGAGGGAACAGAGAGCTGAGGGAACAGAGAGCTCAGGGAACAGAGAGTTGAGGGAACAGAGAGGGAACAGAGAGCTGAGGGAAAAGAGAGTGAGGGAACAGAGTTGAGGGAACAGAGCTGAGGGAACAGAGAGTTGAGGGAACAGAGAGGGAACAGAGTTGAGGGAACAGAGAGCTGAGGGAACAGAGTTGAGGGAACAGAGTTGAGGGAACAGAGTTGAGGGAACAGAGAGCTGAGGGAACAGAGAGGGAACAGAGAGCTGAGGGAACAGAGTTGAGGGAACAGAGTTGAGGGAACAGAGAGCTGAGGGAACACAGAGTTGAGGGAACAGAGAGTTGAGGGAACAGAGAGCTGAGGGAACAGAGAGCTGAGGGAACAGAGAGCTGAGGGAACACAGAGCTGAGGGAACAGAGAGTTGAGGGAACACAGAGCTGAGGGAACAGAGAGGGAACAGAGACCTGAGGGAACAGAGAGGGAACAGAGAGCTGAGGGAACAGAGAGGGAACAGAGCTGAGGGAACACAGAGCTGAGGGAACAGAGAGGGAACAGAGAGCTGAGGGAACAGAGAGGGAACAGAGAGGGAACAGAGAGCTGAGGGAACAGAGAGCTGAGGGAACACAGAGCTGAGGGAACAGAGAGTTGAGGGAACAGAGAGGGAACAGAGCTGAGGGAACACAGAGCTGAGGGAACAGAGAGTTGAGGGAACAGAGAGGGAACAGAGAGCTGAGGGAACAGAGAGCTGAGGGAACACAGAGCTGAGGGAACAGAGAGTTGAGGGAACAGAGTTGAGGGAACAGAGAGGGAACACAGAGCTGAGGGAACAGAGAGCTGAGGGAACACAGAGCTGAGGGAACAGAGAGGGAACAGAGAGGGAACACAGAGCTGAGGGAACAGAGAGGGAACAGAGACCTGAGGGAACAGAGAGGGAACAGAGAGCTGAGGGAACAGAGAGGGAACAGAGAGGGAACAGAGAGTTGAGGGAACAGAGAGCTGAGGGAACAGAGAGTTGAGGGAACAGAGCTGAGGGAACAGAGAGTTGAGGGAACAGAGCTGAGGGAACAGAGAGTTGAGGGAACAGAGAGCTGAGGGAACAGAGAGTTGAGTGAACAGAGCTGAGGGAACAGAGAGTTGAGGGAACAGAGAGCTGAGGGAACAGAGTTGAGGGAACAGAGCTGAGGAACAGAGAGTTGAGGGAACAGAGAGCTGATGGGAACAGAGAGTTGAGGGAACAGAGCTGAGGGAACAGAGAGTTGAGGGAACAGAGAGCTGAGGGAACAGAGAGCTGACCCCTTTGATACTGTGTTTGCATGTGTGTAAATGCGCGCGTGTGTGTGTGTGCGTGCGTGCGTGCGTGTTTGTGTGTGTGTGAATGTGTGTGTGAATGTGTGTGTGAATGTGTGTGTGAATGTGTGTGTGTGTGTGTGTGTGTGTGTGTGTGTGTGTGTGTGTGTGTGTATGTGTGTGTGTGTGTGTGTGGTGTGTGTGTGTGTGTGTGTGTGTGTGTGTGTGTGTGTAAATGCGTGCATGTGTGTGTTTAAATGCGTGCGCGCGTGCGCTTGTGTGGTTATTATTATTATTATTATTGTTATTATTATTATTATTATTATTATTATTATTATTATTATTATAATAATATATAGAAGGATAATGGAATAAGTACTCTTGTGCTTTTTTACATCCAGTCCCCGTGTGTATGCAGTTTTGTAAATGTCATCTGTTCCCACCGGCACACGATGGCCTACTCTTACGAAAAGCGGAACAGGATTTAATGTGTGCGCAAGATGTTCTGCGTGCGTTTGCACACCGGCCTCGGTTTTAAGTCTCATCCAAGGACTTGTTCTGACCACTAGGCCATCCGTCCCCACGTGGTGTGTGTGTGTGTGTGTGTGTGTGTGTGTGTGTGTGTTGTGTTGTGTGTGTGTGTGTGTGTGTGTGTGTGTGTGTGTGTTGTGTGTGTGTGTGTGGTGTGTGTGTGTGTGTGTGTGTGTGTGTGTGTGTGTTGTGTGTGTGTGTGTGTGTGTGTGTGTGTGTGTGTTGTGTGTGTGTGTGTGTGTGTGTGTGTGTGTGTGTGTGTGTGTGTGTGTGTGTGTGTGTGTGTTGTGTGTTGTGTTGTGTGTGTGTGTGTGGTGTGTTTGTGTGTGTGTGGTGTGTGTGTGGTGTGTGTGTGTGTGGTGTGTGTGTGTGTGTGTGTGTGTGTGTGTGTGTGTGTGTGTGTGTGACGAGTTAACAGCCTATGTAACAAAGTACTGAGGAGAACTGAGGGGGGGGGGGGGGGGGGGGACGGGGGGGGGGCTTAGCTTTTAGTTTGGCGTTGAACCATATGGAAACACAGCAAGAACTTTTTTTTTTTTTTTCGAAAATCTACAAGTCAAATAAAAAGTAGAACAGAACTTCGCAATTAACAATAGGAACTAGAGTCTAGATCTATTACATGCAGAATATTTTGGATTTTGAATACGTGTACACATGATATTGTAGGTAATGTGGGCAAAGTGTGTGTGTGTGTGTGTGTGTGTGTGTGTGTGTGTGTGTGTGTGTGTGTGTGTGTGTGTCTGTGGAGGGGGGGGGGGGGGCAATTGGAGAGGTGTAGGACAGAACAGGTCATAAAGAACTGCCTTTAAAACAAAATGATCAATCACGAGAAGATACTGACGGGACTGTGTAGCAGACATTCAGAAATTCTGCAGAGAAGTAGGCTGGATCTATATCATTGTTAAAAAGTTAAAGTCTGTCCCATGCCTAATGCTCATCAGGCCGGTGCTTATCATATCATTGTTTAGGATGCTTTTAATTAAGTACAGATGATTCTAAAAGGAACGGATCTTTTAAGGTGATTAAAATAATTTCTTTGCCGCGCGGTAGTCGAGTGGTTAGGGCGTTGGACTCGTAATCTAAAGGTTGCGGGTTCGATCCCAGCTTTCGGCTATGGCGTTGTGCCCTTGGAAAAGGCACTTTACGGCTATTTTCTCACCCACCCAGGTGTAAAAGGGGTACCAACTTGTGTTGGGGGGTTAACCTGCGATAGACTGGCGTCCTATCCAGGGGGGAGTCTATGACTCTCAGTCGCTTAGCGCCACAGAAACCGGGATAAGCACCGGCCTGATGACCTTAGGCTCGGGACAGACTTTAACTTTTAAAATAATTTCTTTAATTCCAGGACAAGTATGCAAATGTTTAACACTAATTTGTTCTCCAGACATGCATTGCATGTTCTTCCATATATTTTGTTGGAGGGGCATTTAGACGAAATCTACAGACTTATCTTGATATTTGTCTGGAAACAGACATAGAGAGAGGGTTTTAGTGTATGGAGGTGTTTATGTTTTGTGCATTGGTCCTATTGAGGCAATTTTGAGAGTAATGAATATCCGAACTTTTGTGCCTTTCAATCACGTATGGTAGGATATATGCTTTAATTACAAGTTCACAACCCTCTCAAAGGTCTTACAGGATATTAACTAAAAGTAATCCTTCAACATTGCATGCTCGGTGCAACTCTATCAACCTGTTCATTAGCAATAATCCCTCAGTGAGAAGGCACCCTACAAAAAGTAACACCATTGCCTTTCCTGGACAAAAGATGAACAACATGTTTGATTTCAGTAATCAATTCTAGTCAAGGATTTTTTTATTTTGGGAATTTAACGCAACGTGTGGTGTGTGTGTGTGTGTGTGTGTGTGTGTGTGTGTGTGTGTGTGTGTTGTGTGTGTGTGCGCGCGCGCGCGCGCACGCACGCCCGCGCGCTCATGGGCGCGCGTGCCGGCGGGTGTGGGTGTGTGAAACAGGGGGTTGGAGAGGTAGGCTAGGCCTAGATCTCTACATACCCTAGCTAGCCTACACTGTTTCACCAGCATCTGTCGGTTGTAGGGAAAACAAGTCACAGAAAAAAAGTCACAGAAAAAAAGTCACAATCAGGTCAAACAAAGCTAAGTAAAATCCAGTTTACAAAACACACACACACACACGCACACACACACACACACACACACACACACACACACACACACACACACACACACGCACGCACGCACACATGCACACACGCACACATGCACGCACGCAGGCCAGAGAATAAAAGTAAAATAAGAGCAATATCATTAAGAAAAATGTGCAGTGCAGTACAATGCATACACACACACACACACACACACACACACACACATACACACACGCACGCACGCACGCACGCACGCACGCACGCACGCACACACGCACGCACGCACACACGCACACACGCACGCACCATCGCAGGCCAGAGAATAAAAGTAAAATAAGAGCGATATCATCAAGAAAAATGTGCAGTGCAGTACAATGCATACACACAGACGCACGCACGCACGCACGCGCGCTTGTGACTTTTTTTCCTGTGACTTTTTTCCCAATTACCCATCTGTCTGCCTGCTGTGTTTATTCCTTCATGGCTCGACTCAGTCATTCATTCATTCGATGCTAGATTCATTCCGTTATAGACGACGTATAATAATACTATAATAATAGAATACTAGTAAGAGTAACAGCAATAACAACAGTAATAGTAAAACTAGTACTGAATGCCTACTAGGCCTATAGCCTAGTCAGTGCTAAGAGTTGAGGAAGGAAGGCAGCAGCAAGCAGGCCTGGCCCCCTCTGTCTGGGAGAAGGAGGATTAGTGACGTCAAAATCTTCTTTCAACAAAAATGTAACACTTTCAAGTAACAGAGGTCAAAAGTTGAACATAGGCTTTAGAGAGAGTAAGAGAACTAATAGAGAGAAATAAGAAAGAAAGAACGAAGAGGCTAGCTAGAGAGAGAGAGAGAGAGAGAGAGAGAGAGAGAGAGAGAGAGAGAGGAGAGAGAGAGAGGAGAGAGAGAGAGATTATTATCTTATTTATTCTTTTATATCGAGGATAACAGAATAAGCAACCATGTGCTTTTTTTCATCCGGTCCCCGTGTGTATGCAGTTTTTGTAAATATTGTCATCTGTTCCCACCGACACACGATGGCCTACTCTTACGAAAAGCGGAACAGGATTTAACGTGTACGCAAGATGTTATGCGGGTAATTGGAAAAAAAGTCACAGGAAAAAAAGTCACAGAAAAAAAGTCACAGGAAAAAAAGTCACAAGCGTGCGTGCGTGTGTGTGTGTGTGTGTGTGTGTGTGGCGCGCGCGCGCGCGCGCGCGCGCGCGCGGTGTGTGTGTGTTGTGTGTGTGTGTGTGTGTGTGTGTGTGTGTGAGTGTGTGTGTATGCATTGTACTGCACTGCACATTTTTCCTGATGATAATGCTCTTATTTTACTTTTATTCTCTGGCCTGCGTGCGTGCGTGTGTGCGTGCGTGCGTGCGTGTGTGTGTGTGTTTTGTAAACTGGATTTTACTTAGCTTTGTTTGACCTGATTGTGACTTTTTTTCCTGTGACTTTTTTCCCTACCCAATTTTGTGACTTTTCTGTGACTTTTTTTCCTGTGACTTTTTTTCCTACAACCGGATAGCCTAGTGGCCCGTCGCTCCGGTTCCTTTCCATAGGTCGGGGATCGGTCAGTTGTCAGAGTGTAGAGGAGAGAATGAGCTTTAAAACGATGTCTCCCATGAGTCGATCGGTTGATAAACAAAGGAATAAATCAATAAAGAAAAGCGAGACTGACGGTGAATGGCAGATCTGTGGTAGATTCGGTCTGACCCCCCCCCTCTCTCTCGCTCTGTTGCTTCGGTGTTTCTCATATGACGTGAATCAGTTGTTGTCAGAAGATAGAGAAAAGAACAAGCTTTACAATGATGTCTGTTATAAGTCGATCGGATCATAAATAACGGAGTTGATGAATAAAGAAAAACGAAACTGACAGTGAAGAATGGCAGATCTGTTGTAGAATCAGTCTGACCCCCCTCTCTTTCTCCCTCTGTCGCTTCGGTGTTTCTCATATGTCGGGAATCGGTTAGTTGTCAGAAGATAGAGAAAAGAATGGGCTTTAAGATGCATCCTTTTATGAGTCGATCGGTTAATAAATAACGAAATCGATCAATAATGAAAAACGGCAACTGACAGTGAAGAATGGGAAATCGGTATGCCTCTCTCTCTCTCCCTCTCTCTCTCCTTTCCTTTCCATATACAGTGAATCAGTTAGTTGTCAGAGTGTAGAGGAGAGAATAAGCTTTAAAACGATATCTTGCATGAGGGGATCGGGTAAGAAATGAAGGACTAAATCAAAAACGAAAATCGCGCTCACACACATAGGGCAGCCTAGCTTAGCTCTCTCTCCTCCAGCTTTCATTAACTGTTACTATTACTAGCTAGTGCTGCTTGCTGTCTATCAACAACAAGCTGGCAGCAGTGCACATGGAAAACACGTGGTCTGTGTTAGGTGCACAGGCCTGCAGGGAGGGGAAGGAGGGAAAGTCTGTCTGTCCTCTCTTGTCCTCTCTCGACCTGTCTGTCCTCTCTCCACCTGTCTGTCCTCTCTCCACCTGTCTGTCCTCTCTCCACCTGTCTGTCCCCTCTTTTCCTCTCTCCACCTGTCTGTCCTCTCTTTTCCTCTCTCCACCTGTCTGTCCTCTCTTTTCCTCTCTCCACCTGTCTGTCCTCTCTTTTCCTCTCTCCACCTGTCTGTCCTCTCTTTCCTCTCTCCACCTGTCTGTCCTCTCTTTTCCTCTCTCCACCTGTCTGTCCTCTCTTTTCCTCTCTCCACCTGTCTGTCTGTCCTCTCTTTTCCTCTCTCCACCTGTCTGTCGTCCTCTCTTTTCCTCTCTCCACCTGTCTGTCTGTCCTCTCTTTTCCTCTCTCCACCTGTGTCTGTCCTCTCTTTTCCTCTCTCCACCTGTCTGTCTGTCCTCTCTTTTCCTCTCTCCACCTGTCTGTCCTCTCTTTTCCTCTCTCCACCTGTCTGTCTGTCCTCTCTTTGTCCTCTCTCCACCTGTCTGTCCTCTCTTGTCCTCTCTCCACCTGTCTGTCCTCTCTTTCCCTTCCACCTGTCTGTCCTCTCTTTTCCTCTCTCCACCTGTCTGTCCTTCCCCTCTTTTCCTTCTCTCCACCTGTCTGTCTGTCCCTCTTTTTCCTCTCTCCACCTGTCTGTCTGTCCTCTCTTTTCCTCTCTCCACCTGTCTGTCTGTCCTCTCTTTTCCTCTCTCCACCTGTCTGTCTGTCCTCTCTTTTCCTCTCTCCACCGTCTGTCTGTCCTCTCTTTTCCTCTCTCCACCTGTCTGTCTGTCCTCTCTTTCCTCTCTCCACCTGTCTGTCCTCTCTTTTCCTCTCTCCACCTGTCTGTCCTCTCTTTTCCTCTCTCCACCTGTCTGTCCTCTCTTGTCCTCCTCTCCACCTGTCTGTCCTCTCTGCTCTCTCCACTGTCTGTCCTCTCTTTTCCTCTCTCTCCACCTGTCTGTCCTCTCTTGTCCTCTCTCCACCTGTCTGTCTGTCCTCTTCTTGTCCTCTCTCCACCTGTCTGTCCTCTCTCCACCTGTCTGTCCTCTCTTTTCCTCTCTCCACCTGTCTGTCCTCTCTTGTCCTCTCTCTGTCTGTCCTCTCTCCACCTGTCTGTCCTCTCTTGTCCTCTCTCTGTCTGTCCTCTCTCCACCTGTCTGTCTGTCCTCTCTTGTCCTCTCTCCACCTGTCTGTCTGTCCTCTCTTTTCCTCTCTCCACCTGTCTGTCCCCTCTTTTCCTCTCTCCACCTGTCTGTCCTCTCTTTTCCTCTCTCCACCTGTCTGTCTGTCCTCTCTTGTCCTCTCTCCACCTGTCTGTCCTCTCTTTTCCTCTCTCCACCTGTCTGTCCTCTCTTTTCCTCTCTCCACCTGTCTGTCCTCTCTTGTCCTCTCTCCACCTGTCTGTCCTCTCTCCACCTGTCTGTCCTCTCTCCACCTGTCTGTCCTCTCTTTTCCTCTCTCCACCTGTCTGTCCTCTCTTGTCCTCTCTCCACCTGTCTGTCCTCTCTCCACCTGTCTGTCCTCTCTCCACCTGTCTGTCCTCTCTTTTCCTCTCTCCACCTGTCTGTCCTCTCTTGTCCTCTCTCCACCTGTCTGTCCTCTCTCCACCTGTCTGTCCTCTCTCCACCTGTCTGTCCTCTCTTGTCCTCTCTCCACCTGTCTGTCCTCTCTTGTCCTCTCTCCACCTGTCTGTCCTCTCTTTTCCTCTCTCCACCTGTCTGTCCTCTCTTTTCCTCTCTCCACCTGTCTGTCCTCTCTTGTCCTCTCTCCACCTGTCTGTCCTCTCTTGTCCTCTCTCCACCTGTCTGTCCTCTCTTTTCCTCTCTCCACCTGTCTGTCCTCTCTTTTCCTCTCTCCACCTGTCTGTCCTCTCTCCACCTGTCTGTCCTCTCTCCACCTGTCTGTCCTCTCTCCACCTGTCTGTCCTCTCTTGTCCTCTCTCCACCTCTCTGTCCTCTCTTGTCCTCTCTCCACCTGTCTGTCCTCTCTTTTCCTCTCTCCACCTGTCTGTCCTCTCTCCACCTGTCTGTCCTCTCTCCACCTGTCTGTCCTCTCTTTTCCTCTCTCCACCTGTCTGTCCTCTCTTTTTCTCTCTCCACCTCTCTGTCCTCTCTTTTCCTCTCTCCACCTGTCTGTCCTCTCTTTTCCTCTCTCCACCTGTCTGTCCTCTCTTTTCCTCTCTCCACCTGTCTGTCCTCTCTTTTCCTCTCTCCACCTGTCTGTCTGTCCTCTCTTTTTCTCTCTCCACCTGTCTGTCTGTCCCCTCTTTTCCTCTCTCCACCTGTCTCTCTGTCCTCTCTTTTCCTCTCTCCACCTGTCTGTCCTCTCTTTTCCAAACACGCTATCGAGAATCGAACCCACGATTCCATGGACTCACAAGATGGCAGTTAAACCTCTGGACTTGTTAGATTTGGGAATTGTGCGATACTTCTCCACGTAATGAGTAGCATTACACCAGAGTTTGATTAATAGTTATTGTTAGCGTGTTATCGAATTAACATTGAATAAGCTATTTATTACTGAAAACAGATGGTTAATTCCACACTTCTATGGAAAGTTATTACAACTTGAAATGGTATTATTAAATGTGCAATAAATAACTTAGTGAATACATAAAAAAAAGTTGTAAGTTCAACATTTCTAGGAAAAGTTATTACAACTTAGAAATGTAGTTGTTAAATTTGCAACACAAAAAAGAGCTATTAAATACACGAAAACACATTGTGAATTCCACTCTTCTAGAAAAAAAATATAAGAAACTAAAATGGTAGGTATCAAATTTGCCATAAATAAGCTATTGAATACGGATTGTAAATTCAACACTTTTATGAAAACTATAACTTAAAGTAGTAGTTATTAAAATTGCAAGAAATAAGCTATTGAACACATAAAAACGGATTGTAAATTCAACACTTTTATGAAAACTATTACAGCTTGAAGTAGTAGTTATTAAATTTGCA
>CM060346.1:1942527-1945027 GCA_030674155.1 Stramonita haemastoma
GTGTGCATGCTGGTTTTTTAAAAAAATATTTTTTTTATCATTGTGTCATCCGCTTCTACTGGCACCTGATAGCCCGGTAGTGTTTTTAGCTTAGAGATAGTGTTCATAGTACGCCAAAGTCACAAAGGTAGTGTTCATAGTGTACGCCAAAGTCACTAAGGTAGTGTTCATAGATACGCCAAAGTCACAAAGGTAGTGTTCATAGCGTACGCCAAAGTCACTAAGGTAGTGTTCATAGCGTACGCCAAAGTCACAAGGTAGTGTGTTCATAGTGTACGCCAAAGTCACAAGGTAGTGTTTACAATGTCGCCAAAGTCACTAAGGTAGAGTGTTTCTAGTGTAGCCAAAGTCACTACGGTAGTGTTTCAGCAGTAGCCAAAGTCACTAAGGTAGTGTTACTAGTGTACTAAAGTCATAAGGTAGTAGTGTTCAAGTGTGCCAAAGTCACTACGGTAGATGTTTCACAGCGTACGCAAAGTCACTATGGTAGTAGTGTTCATAGCGTAGCTCAAAGTCACTAGGTAGTGTGTTCATAGCGTACGCCAAAGTCACTAAGGTAGTAGTGTTTATGTACGCCAAAGTCACTAAGGTAGTGTTCATCAGCGTACGCCAAAGTCACTAAGGTAGTGTTATCAGCGTACGCCAAAGTCACTAAGGTAGTAGTGTTCAATGTAGCCAAAGTCACTAAGGTAGTGTTCATAGCGTACGCCAAGAGTCACTAAGGTAGTGTTTCAGTGTGCCAAAGTCACTAAGGTAGTGTTTCATAGCGTACGCAAAGTCACTAAGGTAGTGTTTCAGCATGTACGCCAAAGTCACTAGGTAGTAGTGTTCATAGTGTCGCCAAAGTCACTACGGTAGTAGTGTTCAGCATGTACGCAAAGTCACTAAGGTAGTGTTCATATGTAGCCAAGTCACTAAGGTAGTAGTGTTCAGCGTACGCCAAAGTCACTAAGGTAGTAGTGTTCAAGTGTACCCAAAGTCACTAAGGTAGTAGTGTTCAAGCAGTACGCCAAAGTCACTACGGTAGTGTTCATAGCGTACGCCAAAGTCACTAAGGTAGTGTTCATAGCGTACACCAAAGTCACTACGGTAGTAGTGTTCATAGCGTACGCCAAAGTCACTAAGGTAGTGTTCATAGTGTACGCCAAAGTCACTAAGGTAGTGTTCATAGCGTACGCCAAAGTCACTACGGTAGTAGTGTTCATTAGTGTACGCCAAAGTCACTAAGGTAGTAGTGTTCATAGCGTACGCCAAAGTCACTACGGTATTAGTGTTCATAGCGTACGCCAAAGTCACTACGGTATTAGTGTTCATAGCGTACGCCAAAGTCACTACGGTAGTAGTGTTCATAGCGTACGCCAAAGTCACTACGGTAGTAGTGTTCATAGTGTACGCCAAAGTCACTACGGTAGTAGTGTTCATAGTGTACGCCAAAGTCACTACGGTAGTAGTGTTCATAGCGTACGCCAAAGTCACTACGGTAGTAGTGTTCATAGCGTACGCCAAAGTCACTAAGGTAGTAGTGTTCATAGCGTACGCCAAAGTCACTAAGGTAGTAGTGTTCATAGCGTACGCCAAAGTCACTAAGGTAGTAGTGTTCATAGTGTACGCCAAAGTCACTACGGTAGTAGTGTTCATAGTGTACGCCAAAGTCACTAAGGTAGTGTTCATAGTGTACGCCAAAGTCACTAAGGTAGTAGTGTTCATAGTGTACGCCAAAGTCACTAAGGTAGTGTTCATAGCGTACGCCAAAGTCACTAAGGTAGTGTTCATAGCGTACGCCAAAGTCACTACGGTAGTGTTTACAGCATGTGCTAAAGTCACTACGGTAGTGTTTACAGTATGTGCTAAAGTCACTAAGGTAGTGTTTACAGCATGTGCTAAAGTCACTACGGTAGTGTTTACAGCATGTGCTAAAGTCACTACGGTAGTGTTTACAGCATGTGCTAAAGTCACTACGGTAGTGTTTACAGCATGTGCTAAAGTCACTACGGTAGTGTTTACAGCATGTGCTAAAGTCACTACGGTAGTGTTTACAGCATGTGCTAAAGTCACTACGGTAGTGTTTACAGCATGTGCAAAAGTCACTACGGTAGTGGTTATGGCATGAAAGCCTTACGCCCAAACCACAACAGTAGTCTGTATTGCACGGTAGTGTTTTGAGCTGTTACACCGGAGTGGTATGGCCTGACCATCCACTGACAGCGGAGTGTGGGGGGGGGGGGGGGGGATGTAGGCCGCTTGGTGTGAGAGAGAGCTGGGTGGGGGGAGAAGGGGGTAGAGGGGGAGGGGGGCGAGTGAGAGCGAAAGAAAATCGGAGACAATCTGTGTGTGTGTGTGTGGTGTGGTGTGTGTGTGTGTGTGTGTGTGTGTGTGTGTGTGTGTGTGTGTGTGTGTGTTTTGTGTGTGTGTGTGTGTGTCTCTGTGTGTGCATGTGTGTGTGTGTTTGTCTGTGTGTGTGTCTGTCTGTGCACGTACGCATGCACGCGCGTGTGTGTGT
>CM060346.1:1952527-1957527 GCA_030674155.1 Stramonita haemastoma
TGAGGTAGCTACATACAGGCTGTCTGTGGTGAGGTAGCTACATACAGGCTGTCTGTGGTGAGGTAGCTACATACAGGCTGTCTGTGGTGAGGTAGCTACATACAGGCTGTCTGTGGTGAGGTAGCTACATACAGGCTGTCTGTGGTGAGGTAGCTACATACAGGCTGTCTGTGGTGAGGTAGCTACATACAGGCTGTCTGTGGTGAGGTAGCTACATACAGGCTGTCTGTGGTGAGGTAGCTACATACAGGCTGTCTGTGGTGAGGTAGCTACATACAGGCTGTCTGTGGTGAGGTAGCTACATACAGGTGCTGTGGTGAGGTAGCTACATACAGGCTGTCTGTGGTGAGGTAGCTACATACAGGCTGTCTGTGGTGAGGTAGCTACATACAGGCTGTCTGTGGTGAGGTAGCTACATACAGGCTGTCTGTGGTGAGGTAGCTACATACAGGCTGTCTGTGGTGAGGTAGCTACATACAGGCTGTCTGTGGTGAGGTAGCTACATACAGGCTGTGGTGAGTGCTCATACAGGCTTGGTGAGGTAGCTACATACAGGCTGTCTGTGGTGAGGTAGCTACATACAGGCTGTCTGTGGTGAGGTAGCTACATACAGGCTGTCTGTGGTGAGGTAGCTACATACAGGCTGTGTGTGAGGTAGCTACATACAGGCTGTCTGTGGTGAGGTAGCTACATACAGGCTGTCTGTGGTGAGGTAGCTACATACAGGCTGTCTGTGGTGAGGTAGCTACATACAGGCTGTCTGTGGTGAGGTAGCTACATACAGGCTGTAGCATCTGTGGTGAGGTAGCTACATACAGGCTGTCTGTGGTGAGGTAGCTACATACAGGCTGTCTGTGGTGAGGTAGCTACATACAGGCTGTCTGTGGTGAGGTAGCTACATACAGGCTGTCTTGTGGTTGAGGTAGCTACATACAGGCTGTCTGTGGTGAGGTAGCTACATACAGGTCTGTGGTGAGGTAGCTACATACAGGCTGTGGTGAGGTAGCTACATACAGGCTGTCTGTGGTGAGGTAGCTACATACAGTGCTGTGGTGAGGTAGCTACATACAGGCTGTCTGTGTGGTGAGGTAGCTACATACAGGCTGTCTGTGGTGAGGTAGCTACATACAGGCTGTCTGTGGTGAGGTAGCTACATACAGGCTGTCTGTGGTGAGGTAGCTACATACAGGCTGTCTGTGGTGAGGTAGCTACATAAGGCTGTGGTGAGGTAGCTACATACAGGCTGTCTGTGGTGAGGTAGCTACATACAGGCTGTCTGTGGTGAGGTAGTACTACAGGTGTGGTGAGGTAGCTACATACAGGCTGTCTGTGGTGAGGTAGCTACATACAGGCTGTCTGTGGTGAGGTAGCTACATACTGGCTGTCTGTGGTGAGGTAGCTACATACAGGCTGTCTGTGGTGAGGTAGCTACATACAGGCTGTCTGTGGTGGAGGTAGCTACATACAGGCTGTACTGTGTGTGAGGTAGCTACATACAGGCTGTCTGTGGTGAGGTAGCTACATACAGGCTGTCTGTGGTGAGGTAGTCTACATTACTGTGGTGAGTAGTACATACAGGCTGTCTGTGGTGAGGTAGCTACATACAGGCTGTCTGTGGTGAGGTAGCTACATACAGGCTGTCTGTGGTGAGGTAGCTACATACAGGCTGTCTGTGGTGAGGTAGCTACATACAGGCTGTCTGTGGTGAGGTAGCTACATACAGGCTGTCTGTGGTGAGGTAGCTACATACAGGCTGTCTGTGGTGAGGTAGCTACATACAGGCTGTCTGTGGTGAGGTAGCTACATACAGGCTGTCTGTGGTGAGGTAGCTACATACAGGCTGTCTGTGGTGAGGTAGCTACATACAGGCTGTCTGGTGAGGTGTATACAGGCTGTCTGTGTGAGGAGCTACATACAGGCTGTCTGTGGTGAGGTAGCTACATACAAGGCTGTCTGTGGTGAGGTAGCTACATACAGGCTGTCTGTGGTGAGGTAGCTACATACAGGCTGTCTGTGGTGAGGTAGCTACATACAGGCTGTCTGTGGTGAGGTAGCTACATACAGGCTGTCTGTGGTGAGGTAGCTACATACAGGCTGTCTGTGGTGAGGTAGCTACATACAGGCTGTCTGTGGTGAGGTAGATACATACAGGCTGTCTGTGGTGAGGTAGCTACATACAGGCTGTCTGTGGTGAGGTAGCTACATACAGGCTGTCTGTGGTGAGGTAGCTACATACAGGCTGTCTGTGGTGAGGTAGATACATACAGGCTGTCTGTGGTGAGGTAGCTACATACAGGCTGTCTGTGGTGAGGTAGCTACATACAGGCTGTCTGTGGTGAGGTAGCTACATACAGGCTGTCTGTGGTGAGGTAGCTACATACAGGCTGTCTGTGGTGAGGTAGCTACAACAGGCTGTCTGTGGTGAGGTAGCTACATACAGGCTGTCTGTGGTGAGGTAGCTACATACAGGCTGTCTGTGGTGAGGGAGGTAGATACAGGCTGTCTGTGGTGAGGTAGCTACATACAGGCTGTCTGTGGTGAGGTAGCTACATACAGGCTGTCTGTGGTGAGGTAGCTACATACAGGCTGTCTGTGGTGAGGTAGCTACATACAGGCTGTCTGTGGTGAGGTAGCTACATACAGGCTGTCTGTGGTGAGGTAGCTACATACAGGCTGTCTGTGGTGAGGTAGCTACATACAGGCTGTCTGTGGTGAGGTAGCTACATACAGGCTGTCTTGTGGGGTAGCTACAACAGCTCTTGTGAGGTAGTACATACAGGCTGTCTGTGGTGAGGTAGCTACATACAGGCTGTCTGTGGTGAGGTAGCTACATACAGGCTGTCTGTGGTGAGGTAGCTACATACAGGCTGTCTGTGGTGAGGTAGCTACATACAGGCTGTCTGTGGTGAGGGAGGTAGATACATACAGGCTGTCTGTGGTGAGGTAGCTACATACAGGCTGTCTGTGGTGAGGTAGCTACATACAGGCTGTCTGTGGTGAGGTAGCTACATACAGGCTGTCTGTGGTGAGGTAGCTACATACAGGCTGTCTGTGGTGAGGTAGCTACATACAGGCTGTCTGTGGTGAGGTAGCTACATACAGGCTGTCTGTGGTGAGGTAGCTACATACAGGCTGTCTGTGGTGAGGAGGTAGTACATACAGGCTGTCTGTGGTGAGGTAGCTACATACAGGCTGTCTGTGGTGAGGTAGCTACATACAGGCTGTCTGTGGTGAGGTAGCTACATACAGGCTGTCTGTGGTGAGGTAGCTACATACAGGCTGTCTGTGGTGAGGTAGCTACATACAGGCTGTCTGTGGTGAGGTAGCTACATCAGGCGTCTGTGTGAGTAGCTACATACAGGCTGTCTGTGGTGAGGTAGCTACATACAGGCTGTCTGTGGTGAGGTAGCTACATACAGGCTGTCTGTGGTGAGGTAGCTACATACAGGCTGTCTGTGGTGAGGTAGCTACATACAGGCTGTCTGTGGTGAGGTAGCTACATACAGGCTGTCTGTGGTGAGGTAGCTACATACAGGCTGTCTGTGAGGTAGATGTGGTAGTAGCTACATACAGGCTGTCTGTGGTGAGGTAGCTACATACAGGCTGTCTGTGGTGAGGTAGCTACATACAGGCTGTCTGTGGTGAGGTAGCTACATACAGGCTGTCTGTGGTGAGGTAGCTACATACAGGCTGTCTGTGGTGAGGTAGCTACATACAGGCTGTCTGTGGTGAGGTAGCTACATACAGGCTGTCTGTGGTGAGGTAGCTACATACAGGCTGTCTGTGGTGAGGTAGCTACATACAGGCTGTCTGTGGTGAGGTAGCTACATACAGGCTGTCTGTGGTGAGGTAGCTACATACAGGCTGTCTGTGGTGAGGTAGCTACATACAGGCTGTGTGAGGTAGCTACATACAGGCTGTGGTGAGGTAGCTACATACAGGCTGTCTGTGGTGAGGTAGCTACATACAGGCTGTCTGTGGTGAGGTAGCTACATACAGGCTGTCTGTGGTGAGGTAGCTACATACAGGCTGTCGGTGGGTGAGCTACATACAGGCTGTCTGTGTGAGGTAGCTACATACAGGCTGTCTGTGGTGAGGTAGCTACATACAGGCTTGTGGTGAGGTAGCTACTACGGGCTGTCTGTGGTGAGGTAGCTACATACAGGCTGTCTGTGGTGAGGGAGGTAGTTACATACAGGCTGTCTGTGGTGAGGTAGCTACATACAGGCTGTCTGTGGTGAGGTAGCTACATACAGGCTGTCTGTGGTGAGGTAGCTACATACAGGCTGTCTGTGGTGAGGTAGCTACATACAGGCTGTCTGTGGTGAGGTAGCTACATACAGGCTGTCTGTGGTGAGGTAGCTACATACAGGCTGTCTGTGGTGAGGTAGCTACATACAGGCTGTCTGTGGTGAGGTAGCTACATACAGGCTGTCTGTGGTGAGGTAGCTACATACAGGCTGTCTGTGGTGAGGTAGCTACATACAGGCTGTCTGTGGTGAGGTAGCTACATACAGGCTGTCTGTGGTGAGGTAGCTACATACAGTACGGTGTCTGTGGTGAGGTAGCTACATACAGGCTGTCTGGTAGGTAGCTACATACAGGCTGTGGTGAGGTAGCTACATACAGGCTGTCTGTGGTGAGGTAGCTACATACAGGCTGTCTGTGGTGAGAGGTAGCTACATACAGGCTGTCTGTGGTGAGGAGGTAGCTACATACAGGCTGTCTGTGGTGAGGTAGCTACATACAGGCTGTCTGTGGTAGGAGGTAGCTACATACAGGCTGTCTGTGGTGAGGTAGCTACATACAGCTGTGGTGAGTAGCTACATACAGGCTGTCTGTGGTGAGGTAGCTACATACAGGCTGTCTGTGGTGAGGTAGCTACATACAGGCTGTCTGTGGTGAGGTAGCTACATACAGGCTGTCTGTGGTGAGGTAGCTACATACAGGCTGTCTGTGGTGAGGTAGCTACATACAGGCTGTCTCTGTGGTGAGGTAGC
>CM060346.1:1965027-1967527 GCA_030674155.1 Stramonita haemastoma
AAAGTTTGCCAGATGATCAGCAGGCAGACGATGTGCTTTGTTTTGGGCTGGGGGGACGGATAGCCTAGTGGTCAGAACATTGCGCTCGCAATTTGACGACCCGGGTTTGATTCCGGTCGAGGAGATTTTTCTCCTGAAGTTAACATCAGTGCTGACTCCACTCTTTCCACAAGTCCTTCGGATGAGACTGTAAACCGAGGCCCCGTGTGCAAACGCACGCAGAACATCTTGCGCACACGTTAAATCCTGTTCCGCTTTTCGTAAGAGTAGGCCATCGTGTGCCGGTGGGAACAGATAACATTTACAAAACTGCATACACACGGGGACTGGATGTAAAAAAGCACAAGAGTGCTTATCCCATTATACTCGATATAAAAGAATTACAAATAAATAAATAAAATAATAAATAAATAAATAAATAAATAAATAAATAAATAAATTGTAGATTCCACGGTATGAACGTGGAAGGGTCGAGCGATGAAAAAAGGTGGTGAAGGTCAAGGTGTGAAAGGTGAAAGGTAGTGAAAGTAAACATGTCCAATAACCTAGGAGGTCGTTTGAGAGCGAGGCATCAGAGACCTCAGCTTCTCGAGAGGCCAGCATGTTGAAGGCGGCGCCCATCTCCTCTCCCTCGCTGCTTTACCTTCCCTGACCCTGTAGAGGGCAGGTACCCATTGACAGCTGTCATATTTCCAGACCCTTGCACGTCGAGTAGTTTGAAAAAAAACAACACCCATGAAATCGATAGGAATTGAACTAAGGACAAGTATGTTGACCTGAATCAATCAGAGATGACCCCTGTCTTCCTCTGACCCACAAGAACAGGAATTGAACCCCAACTCCGCTCGTCTGTTTGATGTTTGATTCTCGGTTCCATAGCAACCAACACCCATAGGAGTAAACACGTAACACCAAGTGTGATTGAAAAAAAAATGTTATGATGAGATCTGATGGGTGTAAAAATAATAACAACAACTCCTGTCAATAACTGAATTATTGTTTTCGTTTGGTTTTTAAAAGGGAAAATCTGGCACGTTTTCAGTGTGGAAGTGTGGGCTGTATAAATATTGTACTGATTTCACGTGTGGATGTCGCCTTGTCCTGAACGATAAACGTATTTGTTATTGTTTGTTGTGTAATGGTAGTGGTGGTGTGGTGGTGGGGGAGAGGGGGGGGGGGGCAGGCAGTTGGTTTCAAAAAATCCTTCGGATGAGACTTTAAACCGAGGCCCCGTGTGCGAACGCACGCAGAACATCTTGCGCACACGTTAAATCCTGTTCCGCTTTTCGTAAGAGTAGGCCATCGTGTGCCAGTGGGAACAGATGGCATTTACAAAAACTGCATACACACGGAGACTTGATGTAAAAAAAGCACAAGAGAGCTTATTCCATTATCCTCGATATAAAAGAATCAATCAAATCAAACCAGTAACTGAAGAAACGTTTGATTGATAGAGCGCACGCTTATCCAGACACGTTCATTCATGCACAGAGTGCATACATACAAACACATACATGCACACACGCACACACGCCACACACACACACACACAGTGCTTGTATTATCCATAGGCCTATTTCATTTTGAAGGCTGTTGAAATCAAGTTAGTTAATGAATGTTGGTGAAATGGTGGTTTTTTTTTTTTTTTTTTTTTTTTTTTTTTTTTTTGGGGGGGGGGGAGGTATTTTTGCATGTTTGTTTGTTAGGGGGGTGGGGGGGGGGGGGGGTTGCTTTTTTCCCCTTTCAGATAGATGGCTTGATGAAAAAAAAACAAATCAATGCTTATTCAATGTACCCTCTGGAAATAAAAAAAATTGAATTGAATTGATTTGATTTGATTTGAACTGACCCAGATGTGGACGAATGCACCAAGGGGCGGATCATCCAGTGTGGCCTCAACTCTGATTGCTTCAACAGAAAGGGCTCCTTCGACTGTCTGTGTCGCCCTGGCTTCCGGGAAAACGCGCACAAACACTGCTCTGGTCAGTAGGGTTTGTTTTTATTCTCTCTCTCTCTCTCTCTCTCTCTCTCTCTCTCTCTCTCTCTCTCTCTCTCTCTCTCTCTCTCTCTCTCTCTCTCTCTCTCTCTCTCTCTCTCTCTCTCTCTCTCTCTCTCTCTATATATATACATGTGTGTGTGTGTGTGTGTGTGTGATGTGTGTGTGTTTGTGTGTGTATGTGTGTTTGTGTGAGTGTGAGTGTGAGTGAGTGTGTGTGTGTATGTGTGTGTGTGTGTGTGTGTGTGTGTGTGTGTGTGTGTGTGTGTGTGTGTGTGTGTGTGTGTGTGTGATCAATATTTTTTGATATTATTATTTTTCTTTTATATCAAGGATAATGGGATAAAAACTACCGAGTTCGATTCCCGGTCGAGGGGATTTCTCCCCTGGAGTTAACATCAGTGCTGACTCCAACTCCCCAAAAGTCCTTTGCATGAGACTATAAACCAAAGCCCCGTGTGCCAACGCACGCAGAACATCTTGCGCACACATTCAATCCTGTTC
>CM060346.1:1975027-1992527 GCA_030674155.1 Stramonita haemastoma
TTTTTCTTTTCTTGTTTCTTTTTTTATCCCATATTGTTTTTTCTTTTACATATTGTTTTTTTTACATTGTTCTTTTTATCATATTGTTTTTTTTATCCTTTTTCTTTCTTATACCATATTGTTTTTTTTTCTTTCATACATTGTTTTTCTTTTTTCTATCATATTGTTTTTTCTTTCTTTATACACATTGTTTTTTCTTTCTTTATATCATATGTTTATTCTTTCTTTCTATCATATTGTTTTTTCTTTCTTTTTTATATCATTTTTTTTTTCTTTATCATATTGTTTATTCTTTCTTTCTTTATATCATATGTTTTTTCTTCTTTTATCATATTGTTTTTTCTTTCTTTCTTTCTATCATATTGTTTTTTTTTATTTCTATCATATTGTTTTTTCTTTCTTTCTTTCTATCATATTGTTTTTTCTTTCTTTATATCATATTATTTTTTCTTTCTTTCTTTCTATCATATGTTTTTTCTTTTCTTTCTATCATATTGTTTTTTCTTTCTTTCTTTCTATCATATTGTTTTTTCTTTCTTTCTATTATATTGTTTTTTCTGTCTTTCTTTCTATCATATTGTTTTTTCTTTCTGTTTTTCTATCATATTGTTTTTTCTTTCTTTCTTTCTATCATATTGTTTTTTTGTCTTTCTTTCTATCATATTGTTTTTTCTTTCTGTCTTTTTATCATATTGTTTTTTCTTTCTTTGTATCATATATTGTTTTTTCTTTCTTTCTTTCTATCATATTGTTTTTTCTTTCTTTCTTTCTATCATATTGTTTTTCTTTCTTTATATCATATTGTTTTTTCTTTCTTTATATCATATTGTTTTTTCTTTGTCTTCTTATATTGTTTTTTCTTTCTTTCTATCATATTGTTTTTTCTTTCTTTCTTTATATCATATTGTTTTTTCTTTCTTTCTATCATATTGTTTTTTTCTTTCTTTCTATCATATTGTTTTTTCTTTCTTTCTATCATATTGTTTTTTCTTTCTTTCTTTATGATATTGTTTTTTCTTTCTTTATACTATTCTTTTTTTTTCTTTCTATCATATTTTTTTTCTTTCTTTATATCATATTGTTTTTTCTTTCTTTTATCATATTGTTTTTTCTGTCTTTATATCATATTGTTTTTTCTTCTTTTATCATATTGTTTTTTCTTTCTTTCTTTATATATTGTTTTTTTCTTTCTTCTTTCTATCATATTGTTTTTTCTTTCTTTTATACCATATTGTTTTTTCTTGTCTTTATATCATATTGTTTTTTCTTTCTTTCTATCATATTGTTTTTTCTTTCTTTCTTCATATTGTTTTTTCTTTCTTTATATCATATTTTTTTTCTTTTCTTTAATAATATTTTTTTTCTTTCTTTATATCATATTCTTTTTTCTTTCTTTCTTTTATATTGTTTTTTCTTTCTTTTATCATATTGTTTATTCTTTCTTTCTTTATATCATATTGTTTTTTTGTCTCTTTATATCATATTGTTTTTTCTTTCTTCTTTATATCATATGTTTTTTCTGTTCTTTTATCATATGTTTTTTCTTTCTATATATCATATGTTTTTTCTTTCTTTATATCATATTGTTTTTTCTTTCTTTATATCATATTGTTTTTTCTTTCTTTATATCATATTGTTTTTTCTTTCTGTTTTATATCATATTGTTTTTTCTTTCTGTCTTTATATCATATTGTTTTTTCTTTCTTTTTATCATATTGTTTTTTCTTTCTGTCTTTATATCATATTGATTTTTTCTTTCTTTATATCATATGGTTTTTTCTTTCGTCTTTCTATCATATTGTTTTTTCTTTCTTTCTATCATATTGTTTTTTCTTTCTTTCTATCATAGTTTTTTTCTTTTTCTATTTTTTCTTTTATACATATTGTTTTTCTTTCTTTCTTTTATATATGTTTTTTCTTTCTTTTTTATATCATATTGTTTTTTCTTTCTGTCTTTATATCATATGTTTTTTCTTTCTTTATATCATATTGTTTTTTCTTTCTTTATATCATATTGTTTTTTCTTTCTTTTTATAGTTTTTTATTCATATGTTTTTTCTGTCTTTATATCATATTGTTTTTTCTTTCTTTGTATCATCTTGTTTTTTTCTTTTTTTATATCATATTGTTTTTTCTGTCTTTTATATCATATTGTTTTTCTTTCTTTATATCATATTGTTTTTTTTTTTCTTTCAAAGATGACTGACTCACTCACTGACTCACTCACTGACTCACCCATACTGACTCACTCATGGTTGTCTATTCCTCCTTTGACGTTTTGGACAAAAAAAAACGATCTGAATGTCAAAGCCATTCGATGAGACTAGAAACGAGGCCCGTGTGCGAACGCACGCAGAACATCTTGCACACACGTTAAAACCCCGTTCCGCCTTTCGGAAGAATAGGCCATCGTGTGCCGGTAGGAGCGGAGGACAAAATTATATAAAAACAAACAAACAAACCCAGCATGCACACAGGTGTCGTGTTTAGACACCGTCCCTGAGGGGGGAAAAAAACAAAATAATGGGTAGGCGCTGCACTTGTGGCGACACACTCTCCCCGGGGGAGAGAGAGCTACAGCCCGAATTTCACGCAGAGAAATCTGCTGTGACAGAAAGTGGTATAAAATGACTGACTGACTGACTCACTCACTCACTCACTGACTCACTCACTGACTGACTGACGGACTCACTGACTGACTGACTCGCTGACTCACTGACTCACCGACCGACCGACGTGTGCTGGTCACTCACTGATCATAGACTGACTCACTCACTGACACATGACTGACTCACCGGACGACCAATGTAGCATGACTCACTTGCGACTCACTCACTGACCCCATGCCAACTCACCGATCCCGAAACTGGACCCATCACTGATCACTGACCGACTGACTGACACTGAATGATTCACTGACCGACCGACCACGACTCACCGACCGACCCCGATCTTACCGACTCAACCGACTGACTGGCTGACTCACTGACTGACCGACTGAGTCACGACTCACTGACCGACTGACCGACTCACTGACTCACCGATGCTGATTGACTGACTCACTGACTGACGACTCGCTGACTCACTGACGACTGACTGACCACTGATTGACTGACTCCTCACTGACTCACTCACTCATCACTGGCTCACTCTCTGACTCACTCATGACTCACAATGGCAATTTGATGACCCGAGTTCGAATCCAGTCGAGGAGATTTTTCTCCTGGAGTTAACATCAGTGCTGACTCCACTCTCCCCAAAAGTCTTTCGGATGAGACTTTAAACCGAGGCCCCGTGTGCGAACGCACGCAGAACACCTTGCGCACACGTTAAATCCTGTTCCGCTTTTCGTAAGAGTAGGCCATCGTGTGCCGGTGGGAACAATGACATTTACAAAAGTGCATACACACGGGGACTGGATAAAAAAAAGCACGAGTGCTTATTCCATTATCCTCGATATAAAAGAATAACTCAAATCAAATCAAATCAAATCAAATCACTGACTCACTCACTGACTCATCACTGACCACTCACTGACTCACTGACTCACTCACTGACTCACTGACTGACTCGCTCACTGGTTCCTTCATGGCTGTCTGTTCCCCCCTCACCCCCTTACAGGCTATGCGGACCCTCACCCCCATCCCCCCCCAGCCACGGGGGAACAGCGGGCTACCCGGGAGGGGGGGGAGGGGGACCACCACAGTGACCACAGCGGCTACCCGACCTCTGACCCCCAGTAGGGTACGTTCCTTCAGACTATATTTTATTTATGTTTTAGTTGAGTCAAGTTACTTAAAGTCTGTCCCAGCCTAAGGCTCATCAGGCCGGTGCTTATCCCGGTTTCTGTGGCGTTAAGCGACTGAGAGTCATAGACTCCCCCCTGGATAGGACGCCAGTCTATCGCAGGGTTAACCCCCAACACAAGGTTGGTACCCCTTTTACACCTGGGTGGGGTGAGAAAATAGCCGTAAAGTGCCTTTTCCAAGGGCACAACGCCATAGCCGAAAGCTGGGATGGAACCCGCAACCTTTAGATTACGAGTCCAACGCCCTAACCACCAGACTACGGCGGCGGCCATTTTATTTTATATTTTATACCACTTTATGTCACAGCAGATTTCTCTGCGTGAAATTCGGGCTGTAGCTCTCTCCCCGGGGAGAGAGAGCGCGTCCCCGTCACAAGTGCGCGCCTACCCATTATTTTTTTTCCCCCTCAGGGATGGTGTCTAAACACAACACCTGTGTGCATGCTGGGTTTTTTTTTTTAATTATATGTAATTTGTCATCCGCTCCTACCGGCACACGATGGCCTACTCTTCCGAAAGGCGGAACGGGGTTTTAACGTGTGCGCAAGATGTTAAGATGTTCTGCGTGCGTTCGCACACGGGACCTCGGTTTATAGTCTCATCCGAATGACTTTGACATTCAGTTCGATTTTTTTCGTCAAACTGGGAAGAAAGGGCGAGGCTGGGTACGAACCCAGAAACTCCGGTTTACGATTTGGTAGGCGAACGTCTTAACCATCCTGCCACCGTCCTTTTGTCCATAAGTGGCAGAACAGAGGAAGCTTCACTCCCAGAGTGTCACCTGTTTCCCCAAAAAATGCGGAGCAATCTCATGCCCAATTTCACTACTTAAGGTGTCAAAACATTTCACCCTAGTCCGCGCCCTTGTCGTGCCAACGAAAAAAAAAACGTGCGGATGTGACACTCCCTTCCCATGTCTTAGTTATAGCAGTAACAGGTGTTCATACCTCCACAGACACGCACGTCCGATTTCATCCGACAAAAAAAATTGCCGTGCGTGCATGCCACACTTCTATCGTCTGTGCGGACGAGAGAAAAAAAAGAATAATGTGTGTGTGTGTGTGTGTGTGTGTGTGTGTGTGTGTGTGTGTGTGTGTGTGTGTGTGTGTGTGTTAGTGTGGTGTGTGTGTGTGTGTAGTGTAGTGTGTGTTGTGTGTGTGTGTGTAGTGTGTGTTAGTGGTGTGGTGTGGTGTGTGTGTGTGTGTGTGTGTGTGTGTGTGTGTGTGTATGTGTGTGTGTGTGTGTGTTGTGTGGTGTGTGTTGTGTGGTTGTGTGTAGTGTGTGTGTGTAAGTGTGTGTGTGTGTGTTGTGTGTGTGTGAGTGGTGTAGTGTGTGGTGTATCTGTGTGTGTAAGTGTGTGTGTGTGTAGTGTGTGTGGTGAGTGTCAGTGTGTGTGTGTGTTTGTTATGTGTGTGTGTGTGTGTGTGTGTGTGTGTGTGTGTGTGTGTGTGTGTGTGTGTGTGTGTGTAAGTGAGATCTGTGTGTGTGTGTGTGTGTTGTGTGTGTATTGTATAAGTGTGTGAGCGCGCGCGCACGCGCGTGCGTGCGTGCGTGCGTGCACGCGTGCGTGCGCTCACCCCTGTATATTTGAGTATGTCTGTGTGCGTGGAAAAGCAGCAATGCCTAACCCCTTGTAATGTTGTTGTTGATGCTTCAGAAAGGGACATTGTCTTTCTGCCCCAGAGCCACGCTCCTGGTAGCGGAGTTGCCCAGGCTACGTGGGGCAAAGGTGCAGCTCCTCCTGTTCTCTGCAGCTGTCCTGGCCTCAGCAGCGGGGATGGAGCCAGGAGTGAGGGGCAGCACTGACTCCCCTATAGCCCGAGTCTGAACATTGTCTCCTGGGTTTTACAGTATCGGGAAAATATAGCACATTTCTCAGGAGAGTTTGCGTACAATCTTTTTTTTTTTTTTTTTTTTTTTTTTTTTCTGTTTTGTTTCTGGTCTCTGTCTTGTCTGTCTGTCTGTCTGTCTGTCTGTCCTGTCTTCTTCTGTCTGTCTCTGCTTTGTCTTCTCTCTGTTTCTGTCGCTCTGTCTTGTCTTCTGTCCTCTCTTGTCTCTGTTCTCTGTCTTCTGTCTGTCTGTCTCTGTCTCTGTTCTGTCTCTCTCTTCTCTCTCCTCGTCTCTTCTTCTGTCCTCTCTTCGTCTCTCTCTGTCTCTCCTCTCTCTTCTCTCGTCTCTTCTCTCTCTCTCTCTCTCTCTTCTCTCCCTCTCTCTCTCTCTCTCTCTCTCTCTCTCTCTCTCTCTCCTCTCTCTCTCTCTCTCTCTCTCTCTCCCTCTCTCTCTCTCTCTCCTCTCTCTCCCTCTCTCTCTCTCCTCTCTCTCCCTCTCTCTCTCCCTCCTCTCTCTCCCTCTCTCTCTCTCTCGGTTTTGAGTCCCGTCCTATCCCGTAGCGCCACAAGACCGGCCACGTGCAGAAATCTGGCAGTAGGACGGGACTCAACAGCCCCGTTTTGTGACATCTTTTTCGAAAGGCGCCTTATTTTTGGAGGAGTGTTGTATGTGCCGCGTTCGCGTGCGCGCGCTCGTGTTTGTGTGCGCGTTTTGTTGTGTGTATGGATATGGCCGATCCTTGCACTTTCCTTGGTGCATGATACTGTTTATTTATGATTATCAATATGAATACTGTAACATTTTTTTCGGCTTTCCTTCTCATCAATTTGACAGATTCAGCCGGCCGGCCTCTTCGGAGGAGTGGCGTCGCCACAAGCCCGCACCACGCATATCAAAGATGCTTGTCAAGTTTATGCATGTAATACCGCACCCTCCTGGTGCCGTGGGATCTGCTACTGTGCAGAATAGGGGTTGCCCGGACTCAACAGACCGTTTTGTGACATCTTTTCGAAAAAGGCGCCTTATTCTTATTCTTTGGGAGAGGGGTGTGTGTGTGTGCGCGTGCTCGTGTTTGTGTACATGTGGCAGAGTCCCTGCACTTTCCTGTGGTGCATCTTACCATTGTATACATATATATATATTTGTATGTAACCCAGACTCTCAATCCTTCTGCTGGGTACATGAAAGTAATTTAAGTTCGGACTCTTCCATACAAAGAAATAGGTCAAAAATAGAAATGGTCGCTATAAAGATTTATTGACGTTAAAATTCCACAGAAATTGTCAGGTGGTAAGCAATTTCAAACCCTGCCCCAAATCAACTAAACTCAAGACACAACAGTTTCGTGTGGAGGAGACCGTAGTTCAATGGTTCGTGCTCCTGCACACAATCCAACATACACAACAATACTCAGATTAATCACACTAAAACACCCACTGTGGATAACACAGTGCAATAACTAAATTAGTGATGGCTTCTTGAGCCATTCCACCAAACCTCAATTTGGTAACAAGATTTATGCATACATGGCAGAACAACTTCACTCCCAGAGTGTCACCTGTTTCCCCAACATAACACTATAACAATCTCATGCCCAAATTAACCACTAAAGGTGTCAAAACGTTTCACCCCAGGTTCCGCTTTTGACAACAACACTGAATCCTGTGGAGTACACAACTCAAAGGCTCTCATTTAAATTAGTCACATTCAAATTTGTCACGTGCATGCAACCCTTTAAACATAAAATTAACAAATTGCATGTATACACACACACACACACACACACACACACACACACACACACACACACACACACACACACACACACACACACACACACACACACACACACACACACACACACACACAACACACACACACACACACACACCAAGGTGAGGGTTGGAGGAGACTGATAAGAGTAGGAACAGATGTGAGGTACTGTGCTATGATTTAAGAAGAACCTAGGTAGGAAGTAATTGTGTACAACATTATATCTACCACAACCCTTCCAACCATCTTACTCAGTTGTTCTAACAAAGTAAAACATAAAACATGAGAAAATATTTCTCCTTGAGAAATTCAACTTCCTTCACTATCCAATATTTCTCCTTGGCATATTCAGTTCACCTCTATCGAAACAAAGCTTTTCATAATCCGTACTTCATACACCAAAATAACAACTAAACATCAAATATGATCGCCTAAAAGTGCTCCAATAACGCAGCCAGTGTGCTAGGTGTTGGTCCACTGCAGACAGCTGTCCACCATGAGGAGGCTGATGTGTTGATGGCGCAGACTGTGCTTCAAGAAGTAAGAAATGGACACAAATCCGTGCGTGATTTCTGATGACACTGATGTCTTGATTTGGACCCACCACTTACATTGCAGAACTGATGGGTTTCCTAAAGGCCTTCTGACCATGGAGTCATGCAGTTTGGGCAAATCCATCATCAAAGTGAATGAGTTCATTAGAACACACACAAAACATCATGCCAAGCCTTCTCTGTGCTCATGCACTCACTGGATCTTACATGTGTCCTCCTTTTCTGGTGTTGGCAAGCTAACTGTCCTGAAGAAGCTTGCATCATTTGATGGATTCCTGACACTTGGGAATCTGACAGCAGAGAAGAAGGACATCATAGTTATATCCATGCTTGGATTGTGTTTCCATGCTATACAACCATGAGCAAAGAACACATCTGGGAACTATGGTGCTGACATCTTCAGACAAAAGATTAAAGAGAAACGACACATTGCCACAAATTGAATATAGTCTGCCGCCAACCAAGACCAGCTTTGAAGCACACTGCTTACATCCCATTATCAGGTTGGCCCTATGCAAAGAAAGCAGCAGGACATCCAACAACTCCAGCAATTAGTCCTCTGAACTGTGGCTGGGAACTGTGTGGGTCCACACTCATTCCACAGCATGGATTGCAGGGACAATGACCAGCACCAGACGAGGTCTTGAATCTCATCAGCTGCACCTGCAAGACTGAAGGCAGTACAAACATATGCACCTGCACCAAGTTAGCACTGACCTGCAGGGAATTCTGCAATTGCAAAAGATCTTTTCTGAGCAAACCCCATGACAGAGTCACCAGAGACCCAGAAAATGATGATGTGGACAAGACCTGTGTGGAGAGCTGATGGATTTGAATTTATGTACCTGATTCTTTAAATCATATTTTCCCACACATACATCCATTAATCATTCAATACTGGAATAAGCTTTATTATTTGTTTGATTGCTTGTTTTAATTGCCTGTTTGTTTGTTTCTGTTTGTTTTACATTATTTGTCTTATTCAGTAGCATACAAAGTATATCCAGAGAAGTATCTTTTGCCTACCTTGAAAAAAATTAAAAAAACACGTAAAATTATGCAAAATTACCTAATCTCTGAATAAAAATTGTACAATTATGATGATCAAACCCCTTTAGTTAACTGATTTAATAATTTTGCATGGAAAATATTTGATTTGAAATTAGATGTCAAATGCCCTCTACTTTTAAAATTCTCTGTATCCGTGGCGGCCATCTTGGATATTACGCATAACTCAAGATGCCCAACCTTTACGACTTGGCCTCCAACGGATTTGCATTGCAATTGCACCGAACAATCCTCAGAATCACCTAAACGATATATTATGTCTAGAACAAGGTTATCCGAATTTCGCCTGACTAGTAGTATGTAGTCAGGCCAGCCTACTACCTCCTACCTACTTCTACCTGCCCTACGCTGAGTGTGTCCCATCCACTCCGGCCTTCTTTCTTCTCTTCCTGCCTACTAGTGTTCCTCTCTCTCTCTCTCTCTCTCTCTCTCTCTCTCTCTCTCTCTTCGTCCTCTATACTTTAAACGGGCCCCTCTCAACCACGCGACATCTTGCGCCACTTACATCCTGTAGCTTTAGAGTAGGCCCCGTGTGCGAACGACGCAACATTTGCGAAAACTGTAAACATCCGGTACGCTTTGATGAGAGACTGATTGCTTTTCGTGTATCCGGTGGAATAGATGACAATCTCTTCACTGCATACCCCCGACCGTAAACACTTATTGCTTATCTCTTTTCCTCATCTAAGTCATTCTCTCTCTCTCTCTCTCTCTCTCTCTCTCTCTCTCTCTCTCTCTCTCTGTCTCTCTCTTCTCTCTCTCTCTCTCTCTCTCTCTCTCTCTCTCTCTCTCTCTCTCTCTCTCTCTCTCTCTCTCTCTCTCTCTCTCTCTCTCTCTCTCTCACTCTCTGGTCACGAGAGGCGAAGCGGACAGGGCGTACATTTTCTGTGAGCTACAGTAAAACTTGTAATTCATACAAAAATGCCAGTTACTGGACTTCCAGCGGCTGTGGAAGAGGACCTTAGGCGCCCTGCTGACTGACAATGCAGTTTCCAGCTGGAAAGTGGCAGGAAAGGGGACAGCGTGGTTTTTGTCTTGCAACTGAAACCAGTGGACACAACAGTGTCAACCAACATGGCGGATCCAACAGTGAATTGCAGCACACAAGTACAATACTATAGGAAAAAATCCTACTCCCAAACCGCAGGGATCTGGAAGTTCTCGAAAGCATAAAGAGAAGCAGGCAAGTGTTGTGTGTGAAAGTGACTGTGTCTTCAGTGCCTCGAGTCCACCTGACAGATGGTGTAGAACAGCAGAATGCAGCATGGGCAGATACACATAGAGTAGACCTACCAACAGCACACACACAGGACATCAACACAAAAACATCAGTTAAGTTGCTATCATCCGTTGATTTAGAACCTCCCTGTATGTCTGATTGTAGTGACTGTGCTGATATGTGTGTTTTGCAGCCTGAGGCGAACGAATGAAAATATTGTTGGTGCATTGGACAAAGGAAATGTCAAACAGTACGTGGCTACTCTAACTGATAGATCCTACAGAAAAGGCTGAGAGACAGACAAAGAAATACACACACTTCATATTGAGGTGAAGATATTGTGACGTGTGAGTCAGATGACATTGTGATCCAATACGCATGCCAACCAGACACTGAGCCAGTATGTGTGTACTGGTTTGTCAAACAGCAAGAGAAAAACATGCTAAAGAGGAACAGTCAAACTCGCCAGTTTGCGGAATGGGAAGCGAATCCAGAACACACTACACACGGAGACCCTATCGCGTGCTTCAATGGACTTGGCGACACTTAGAGAACTATTACAACGCTTTCTAGGCCTAGCCTAGACCTAAGGGTGTGTTGTGACAAAGACTGGGCGAAAGAAAGGCTCGGAATGCCGTAACATATCCGGACTGTAAAGAGTGTCGTGTCTCGATGTACATTACAAATCAATGCTGTGGTTTCCATGGCATGGAGTGGCGTCGTGTGTCAGCTTAAAGCAATTATGTTATCGTTATTCGCAACCCCCTTCATGTATGGGCCAATGGCCTTTTTTCATGAATAAACCTTTGAGTTGAGTTCTCTCTCTCTCTCTCTCTCTCTCTCTCTCTCTCTCTCTCCTCTCTCCTCTCTCTCTCTCTCTCTCTCTCTCTCTCTCTCTCTCTCTCTCTCTGGAGTCAGTGGCAATGCTTGTACACTAACACATACACACATCATCTGAGGACGGGTAGCCTAGTGGTCAGAACATTGCGCTGGCAATTTGACAACCCGGGTTCGAATCCGGTCGAGGAGATTTTTCTCCTGGAGTTAACATCAGTGCTGACTCCACTCTCCCCAAAAGTCCTTCGGATGAGGCTATAAACCGAGGTCCCGTGTGCGAACGCACGCAGAACATCTTGCACACACGTTAAATCCTGTTCCGTTTTCGTAAGAGTAGGCCATCGTGTGCCGGTGGGAACAGATGACATTTACAAAAATGCATACACACGGGGGCTGAATGTAAAAAAGCACGACTGCTTATTCTATTATCCTCGATATAAAAGATTACATAAAAAATCAGTCAGTCTGTCTGTTATTTATATATTTATCTGTTATTTCTCTATTTATTAATTATTCAGTTATTCCTTTCTTTATTTATGTGTTTATTGTTTCATTCCTTCATTCAGTCACTCTTTCAATCATCTCTCATTTTTCTATTTATGAACTACTTAGTTATTCATTTTCTTTCTTTCTTTATGTGTTTACTGATTTATCTTTCTCTCTTTCTCTTCTGCTTCTCTTTTTGTTTAGACTTTGATTCGTTCTCAGTGTCTGTCTCAGTGATATTACAAAGAGACAGACAGACAGAGAGACAGAGACAGACAGAAACAGGACAGCAAAACCTAGAACTGGCTGTTCATCAGTATAGCTGGCCTTTTTCTTTCTTGTACTGGTTTCGCTCCCAGTGTCTCTCTCTTTCTCTCTATGTTCAGTTTTGACCTCTGTTACTTGAAAGTATTACATTGTTGAGAGAGAAAGAAGATTTTGACGTCACTAATCCTCCACCAGTCCTACAAGGAACGCTAGAGGGTGGCAGACGCCGAGGCAGACAAACCAAAAGCTGGATGGATAACATCAAGGAGTGGACCCACCTGGACAGTCCAACACTCATTCGGAAGGCGGAGGACAGGGCTGGATGGCGACGGCTGGCTGCAGAATCGTCTCTCATGTCTCCTCCACGACCGTTCCGGTCATGAGAAAGAAGAGAAGGAGAAGAGCCCTCCAGCTTGAGACACAGGGAGAGAGACAGAGAGAAAAACGCCGCAGGGCGCCGCATTCCACTGTGACAGCAGTATTACTAGTTCTAGTTCTATTATTCTTGCTGCTTTACATTCAGACAGATCTTCTCAGACACAAGGCCTATCTATAACAGAATAAATCAATCATTGATTGAATGAATGAATGAATGAAAAAACACATGATGAAGAAGAAATGAAGCAGATCTGTAACCAACCTCGCATTGAGGAAAGTAGCAATGGGACAGCCCTTCAAGGCAAAACCAATTCCACACAACGACCTGCAGTTTTCAAACTGTCTTCACAGAATCGGTATGAATGGCAGGCAGACATTGTTTTCAAACCTGAAACTCAAAAATGATATGAATGTTGGATATTGTTCCACCGCATACACGGTATATTTTTCTCACGAATTGTGTCTGGAATTCATTTAACTTAAGACAAATAGGCTCTTTAGATTGTAAAGCTGACTTAAGAGTCAACACAAAATAGAAGCTGACATATTATCCTAGGAAAATCAAGTACATAATTTAAAGCCATTAAATAGCAGTCAACTCTGCGTCAAGATTGAATGTCGAATTTACAATCTGTTTTTGTGCATTCAGTACTTATTTCTATCATTGCCCCTTATCTCTTTCATAGTTTACTGTATAAGTTAAAGTCTCTCCCGAGCCTAATCAGGCCAGTGCTTATCCCGGTTTCTGTGGCGTTAAGCGACTGAGAGTCATAGACTCCCCCCCTGGATAGGACGCCAGTCTATCGCAGGGTTAACCCCCAACACAAGGTTGGTACCCCTTATACACCTGGGTGGGGTGAGAAAATAGCCGTAAAGTGCCTTTTCCAAGGGCACAACGCCATATCCGAAAGCTGGGATCGAACCCGCAACCTTTAGATTACGAGTCCAACGCCCTAACCACTAGACTACAGCGGCGGCAGTTTACTGTATGGCCTTCCCAAATCAGTTTACTGTATGACCTTCCCAAATCAGTGTCCAATAACGTTGTTCTTGTTTAGTATGCAGATGATCTTTGCATGTGGATGAAGACAACAATGAAGAAAATAACACCAAAAAGACAACTTAATTACGTTAGAAAAATCTATCAGAGTGAACTTGATAAGCTTAGCACCTTCATGGTAGAAAATAGATTGATGTTATCACCGACTAAAACACATTGTACTCTTTAGTAATAGAGTTGATCCACAAATTCTTCCTATTTTCAAAATTAATGATGTATGTCTTGAATACAAATCTTTTGTAGAAATTTTTAGGAATATATCTCACATCAAAACTGACATGAAATCGCCATATTGAATACTTGTTAGGTAAAGCAAGGAAAAGTTTAAACTTCATAAAAAATTTAAGCAAGCAGCGATGGGCACACACAATAAAACAGCAGTTGTGAAACACCTGTCTGCACGGACAACATACAGCAGTGTGAACACTGCGTAGCAGCATGACACACAATACAGCAGTTGTGAAACACCTGCGTTAGCTACATCAGCAGTTGTGAAACACCAGTCGTTAGCAGCATGGACACACAATACAGCAGTTGTGAAACACCTGTCGTTAGCAGCATGGACACACAATACAAGCAGTTGTGAAACACCGTCGTTAGCAGCATGGACACACAATACAGCAGTTGTGAAACACCTGTCGTTAGCAGCATGGACACACAATACAGCAGTTGTGAAACACCTGTCGTTAGTGCTTGTTCAGGGTAGAACAGGATTAAAACCGGCACTGCCTGTTTGTCACATCAAGAACAAGGCGCATTTCGAAAAGAGGTCACAAAAAACGGCAGTGCCAGTTATTTAGGCTGCGGCCATAGTAAACCCGGCCCGTCCCGTTGTTTTGACGGCCGTCTCTTTAACCGTAGAACGGATCCCTCAAAGCGGCAAGGGTCAATTTACTAGTTTGTGAGTCAGAATTTTTGAAGCACCATAAATAAGTTTTTCTTGATTATTTTCCTTTCCGTCAACCCGGCAAACGGACGTGTTGCTGGAACGTCAAAACGACGGGTTAAAAATACCGGGCCGGCTCTACTTTGGCCAGCACAGCCGTCATCAGTGACGCCACAGAGTAATTCAGCCGGCAGCATTTTTCACCCGGCCTGGCAAAATTGACGGCGTCAAACTATGGCCGAGCCTTACCTCCTACTCCGACTTTGGCTCAGTAAGAAACCTCACGGAACATAGAGCGAGCTGTACTGTGTGCATGCACACTCTACCAGCATCTTAAAAATGCGTGGCGCCAGACTTGTGGCGACACCACAACCCGGAAGAGGACAACCTGGCCTGACTATAGCAAGTTTGTGGGAAAAAGGCTGGTACAATGTGGACAATGAAACGTAGCAGCACAGTGAATGATAACACATACACAATGATATGATGATGCACCACGGCAAAGTGCAGCGCTGCCACCACATGCGCACACAATAAAAAAAAACGCACATACAGAACACAAGCGTGCACGCGCGCATGCACACACTCCTCAAGAAAAAGGCGCGTTAAAAAAAAAAAAAAGTATGACGAAAAGGGTCCGGTTTTGGTTCCGTCCTACCCGGACTTTTACACAGTAACAGATTTCACGGCAACAAGAACGTGCTGTACTGTATATATATATATATATATATTATATATATATATATATATATATATATATATATATATATATATATATATATATATATATATATATATATACACACATACACAAAATATACACAAAACACACACATGTACTAGCATCTTTGAAATGCGTGGCGCCGGACTTGTGGCGACACAACAGACGCGCGCACGAGAACGGACTGGCTTGTCAAGGAAAGCCGTGCAATGTAGGCAATAACACGGAGCAGTGAGCACAATAATAATGACAATATTCAGAATATTATGCACCACAGCAAAGTGCAGGGTCACTGCTACATGCACACACACAGTGCAAGAAAACTCATACTCAAACACGAGCACGCATGTGTGCGCCTGCATACCTGCCCCCTCAAGGAAAAAGCGCACGTTTTCGAAAATATATGAAAAAAGTGCCGGTTTAAGTCCTGTCCTAGCCCCAACTTTTGCACAGTAAAAGAGCCCACGGCACCAAAAATGTGCTCTGCTGTATGTGTAGAGATTTTTCTAGCATCTTTGATGCGGGTGGCGCCGTTTTTTGCGGCGACAACACAGCCCTGAAGAGGGCAGCCTGGCTTAAACACAGCAAGACTGTCCGAAGGGAAGCTGGTGCAGTGTACGCAACATCATATAGTATTAAACATAATAACAATAATAACGATGATGATGATGATGATGATGATGATGGTGATGATGATGATGATGATGATGATGATGATGATGATGATGATGATGATGATGATGATGATGATGATGATGATGATATACAATACGATGCGCCACAGCACAATCAGCGCCCGCAGGTCGCGCGCGCACACACACACACACCACACACACACACACACACACACAACCTACACAAACTTACACACCACACACACGCACAACCACCAACACTGCACACACACACAGAGTCCTTCATTGAACTGTAAACCAGAGGCCCGTGTGTAACGCACGCATGAAATCTTTGCACATTAAATCCTGTCCACCGAAGGGTAGGCCATTGTTGCCAGTGGTAAAGATGACAGATTTACAAAACTGCATACCACGAGACTGGATAGTAAAAAGATATGAGAGCTATACCATACCTATATAACTTAAGAGAAGAATAGAGATAAAAATGCATAAACACATACACATACAACACCATGCACACACAATCACAACACACACACACACACACACACACACACACACACACACACACACACACACACACACACACACACACGCGCGCGCGCGCGCGCGCGGTAACCGGTGGTCAGTAAAGCATTCGTGCTCTGCTGTCCTGGGTTCGAATCTTGTTTATGAAGATGTTTCCTCTAGAGTTAACATCAGTGCTGACTCCACTCTCCCCAAAAGTCCTTCAGATGAGACTATAAACCGAGGTCCCGTGTGCGAATGTGCGCAGAACATCTTGCGTACACGTTAAAACCTTTTCCGCTTTTGGTAAGAGTAGACCATTGTGTGCCGTGGGGACGGGATGACAAAATTGACAAAACTACAAACATTCGGGCACTGGATGTAAAGAAACCTCACACAGGAGTGCTTATTCCATTATCCTCGAAATAAAAGAATGAATTATACATACATACATACATACATACATACATACATACATACATACTACATACATACATACATACATTCATACATACATACATACATACATACATACATATATATATATATATATATTATAATATATATATATATATTATATATATATATATATATATAATATATATATATATATATATATATCTATATTGTGTTGTGTTGGTGTGTGTGTGTGTGGTGTGTGTGTGTGTGTGTGTGTGTGTGTGTGTGTGTGTTGTGTGGTGTGTGTGTTATACATTATATAATACAAGAGAGAGAGAGAGAGAGAGAGAGAGGAGAGAGAGAGAGAGAGAGAGAGAGAGAGAGAGAGAGAGAGAGAGAGAGAGAGAGAGAGAGAGAGAGATGTCTGTCTGACTGTCTGTCTGTCTGTCTGTCTGTCTGTCTGTCTGTCTGTCTGTATGTCTGTCTGTCTGTATGTATGTATGTATGTATGTATGTATGTATGTATGTATGTATGTATGTATGTATCTATCTATCTATCTATCTATCTATCTATCTATCTATCTATCTATCTATCTACTGTGGGCAAGTGCATAGTGCAAGGGAAACAAATCTGTCCTTCACACACTTCACACTGCAAGAGAAAGATTGCTCCCCTTTCAATGGTGAACCTATTCCTTGTTCGCTTTTCTTTTGTTTACAGTTTCCTGTCTTTGTTTTCTGTCTCCCCCCTCCTCTCCCCCCCCCCCCCCCATTAACAGTTTGACCCCCCCCCCCCTTCACACCCCCTCTGCCAGTGTAACAAGTAGATCGGTGGTCTAGAGGTAACGCGCCTGCCTAGAAAGCGAAGTCCAGGTCGGAGTGTGTGGTAGTCCGAATCCCGTTTGGACCTGAAACTTTTCCCCCATCCATTATACCACGAGTGGGGGTCTGGGTGCTAGTCTTTCGGATGAGACGAAAAACCGAGGTCCCTTGTGTTACACATAATTATTTAGCGCACGAACAAGAAATCACAGCAACAACACAGATGTCCCTGGCAAAGTTCTGTAGATAA
>CM060346.1:2000027-2002527 GCA_030674155.1 Stramonita haemastoma
ATATATATATATACTTTATGCATGTGTGTGTATATATGCATATATGTTTTATATATCTGTCAAAAGAACAGTGTATGCTGGAGTTTGTACCTGAGATGAAGATGGGAGAGATGAAGATAGGAGAGGAGAGAGAGAGAGAGAGAGAGAGGAGAGAGAAGAGAGAGGAGAGAGAGAGAAGAGAGAGAGAGAGAGAGAGAGAGAGAGAGAGAGGAGAGAGAGAGAGAGAGAGAGAGAGAGAGAGAGAGAGAGGGGGGAGAGAAGAGAGAGAGAGAGAGAGGAGAGAGGGGGGGTATTTTAAAATTACTTGAATTGAACATCAAAGGGCTGCCGCAAGCTGCAGACAGACCCAGTGGTGATGTTGTATTGCACACAGCGCCACACACACAGCGCCACACACACAGCGCCACACACACAGCGCTCTGTGGTGATGTTGTATTGTACACGGCGCCACACACACAGCTCCACACACACAGCGCTCTGTGGTGATGTTGTATTGTGCACGGCGCCACACACACAGCGCCACACACACAGCGCCACACACACAGCACCACACACACACAGCGGTCTGGTTGTTTCAGTGCAGATCACCGGCTAGAAATAACAGAGCCACTTTCTTTACCACCCATGTAAATGAACAACACTTTGAATCGCTAACTAGCTGTCATAAAATATCTTCTTTCTCATTCTCTGTCTCTGTCTCTATGTTTCTGTCTCTCTCTCTCTCACTATCTCTATCTCTCTCTTCCCCCCCTCTCTCTCCCTTCCCCCCCTCTCCCCCCCCCCCTCTCTTTCTCTTTCTCTCTCTATCTCTGTATGTTTTCACTATATGGTAAAACTAAACAGCTATTAGGTATAGAACAGTATGTTGAAATTTTGTACGTTGAAGGATATAGAGATATCGTGGCACAATTTAGGATGGGTGTTTCCCAACTAAATGTGCACAGACATCGCTTTTCACCTACAAATGAGAATACAACATGCTCTGTATGCACAGACACAGAGAAGATGAAGCACACGTTCTGTTTAAAGGTCCTGTCTACACTCCCGTATGGATCTAAATGTTGGAGGAGGATGGAGACAGACAGATCTTGCCAAACTTAGATCCTTCCACACCACCTGCCTCCGGAGAATCCTTCGAATCTTTTGGCCAGAAAAGATTTCCACTGAAGATCTACTGAGGAAATGCAACCAAACTGACATGGGCACCATCATTAGCAAACGAAGATGGAGATGGATTGGGCATGTTACTCCGGAGAGACACACAATCTGTCGCAAGAACAGCACTGCACTGGACCCCAGACGGCAAGAGAAAGAGAGGAAGACCAAGAACAACATGGAGGAGGACAGTGGAATGTGAGATGGAAGCCATGCAGCACTCTTGGAGTTCATTGGCCAGGCTGGCCCAGAATAGGCAGGGGTGGAAAGTCTTTGTTGCTGCCCTACACACCTCTGGGTGTAAAGGAGGAGGATGATGATACAGGGACGTTAGACAGCAGTGCAAATTCAACGTGAATGCTGGCGTGAACATAGACGATGTGCTTGTCAGTGTGCTAGCTTGCAATTCACAGGCATCACTAGTAAATCTTGCAAAATTACTTTTAGCAGCCTTTAGACTCAGACAGAACTTCATTGACAATGTGAACAATTAAAAAGTTAAGTCTCCAGGATTGAGATTGATTCCACTAGTATTCGTCAGTTGTTGTGGTTTCCCCAATGACCATGTTCATATATAGTGCCAGTATCTTGTTTGCTATATTACACGTCTGAATAACTGATCCATGTTTATGTTTGCCCCATGAAAGGGGCTGTGGCCTGTAGTCAGGAAACTGCAGAGTTCAGACAGTTCACAGTTCTCGCTATCTGTCTCTCTCTGTTTATTATTTTTCTCTCTTCCGCCCCCACCCCCCCTCTCTCTCTCTCCCCCCCTCTCTCTCTATCCTCCCTCTCCTCTCTTCTCCTCTACTCGTCTCTTCTCTCTTGTGTGTCTTCTGTCTCTGTCTGTCTGTCTGTCTGTCTGTCTGTCTGTCTGTCTCTCTCTCTCTCCTCTCTCCCCCCCCTCTCTCTCTCTCCCCTCCCCCTCTCTCTCTCTCCCCCCTCTCTCTCCTTCCTTCTCTCTCTCTGTGTCTGTCTCTGTCTGCCTCTGTCTCTCTCTCTCTGTCTCTCTATCTCTTAGTGCATACATACATACATACATACATACATACATACTACATACATACATACATACATACATACATACATACATACATACATACATACATACATACATACATACATACATACGTGTGTGTGTGTGTGTGTGTGTGTGTGTGTGTGTGTGTGTGTGTGTGTGTGTGTGGTGTGTGTGTGTGTGTGTGTGTGTGTGTGTGTGTGTGCGTGCGTGTGTGTGTGTGTATGTGTGTATCACGCGCGTGGTTGTATATATACAGGACCTATGCGCATAAAAGTGGACGAGTGTTAACTGTTTAGCCATGGTGTCTGTCATGGTTGGATTCCAACA
>CM060346.1:2015547-2023047 GCA_030674155.1 Stramonita haemastoma
GATTTCGATGTGGCATATCGGACATTTCTGCACATGCTCTCTGCTATAGAAGAATATCTGCTACCGATATGTTATGCCCACTATGTAAAGAATCAGTTGAAGACGAAGTCCATTTTGTTTTGAAGTGACCTGCTCTCACTAAGTTACGTGTAAAATTCATTCCTGAGAAATTCTATGCCCGACCTTGTTTAATCCGGTTAGGTTTGCTGATGGCATCAGTCCATGATAAAACTGTTCAAAATCTGGCTCTATTTTTATATAAGGCTTTTCAGTTAAGAGAAAAACTTATGTCTTAGGTTATCTTGTGTGGAATATCAATGTATTGCTTGCTGTTTTGTATTTGGTATAAATATATGTATTGCTTTTTTTTCTTCCCCCCTTCATATGGGGCTGTGGCCTTAAATGAATAAATCATCTGAAGTCTGAAGTCTGTCTGTCTGTCTCTGTCTGTCTGTCTGTCTGTCTGTCTGTCTGTCTGTCTGTCTGTCTGTCTGTCTGTCTGTCTGTCTGTCTCTCTCTCTCTCTCTCTCTCTCTCTCTCTCTCTCTCTCTCTCTCTCTCTCTCTGTTCTCTTCTATCCTATTAGTATTAGACTAACGTGTGTAATCTTCTTTGTCACCTGTACTAATCCTCTCCACCCTGTTAAGACTGTCACACACACACACACACACACACACACACACACACACACACACACACACACACACACACACTCACACACAGACACACAGACACACAGACACACAGACACACACACACACGCGCGCACACACACGCGCGCACACACACACATGCACACCACACAAAACAACACACACACACACACACCACACACACACACACACAACACACACACACACACACACACACACACACACACACACACACACACACACACACACACACACACACACACACACACACACACACACACACATTCGTGCACGACCTCGGGTGAGATAAACCACACCGAAGGCCAAAACTTGCTCTGTGTGTGTGTGTGTGTGTGTGTGTGTGTGTGTGTGTGTGTGTGTGTGTGTGTGTGTGTGTGTGTGTGTGTGTGTGTGTGTTGGGAAAAGATGACAAGATTTACAAATCTGAGTGTTAGACATCTACTTGATAATGCTGGTAACTTGCTTAGTTTTCAATGTTTTGTTACAAAGTATGGAACTATATCAGATTTTGTAACATATGATGGCTGTGTTTTCGCACTGAAAAAAATATTCAAGGGAACTTTGTGCTCTGATGAAAATGAAAGGAACAAATTAATGACAATAATCTGCTCTGTGCCAAGGGGAGCGATGCAGTACTATGAGTTACTGACGAAAAACACTACTGACCCAGCTTATAGAAAGAAGCGGAATGAAAGATTGCATCAGAATGGTGTATGGTCACAAGTATTTAGAAAAATTAGACAAATTCAAGATGTAAGACTAAAGTGGTTTCAGATAAGAATTGTACACAGAATAATAGCAACAAATGTCATTTTACAAAGCATGGGTATTGAAGAATCTATTAATTGTTCCTTTTGTCATATGGAAAAAGAAAGTATTCAACATATTTTTTGGTACTGTCCTATTGTCAATGAATTCTGGCAAGAATTCCAAAATAATATTAATAGAAAATGTAACGCTGTGAATCTGCCGCTCAACGAGAGCATTGTTCTTTTTGGATGCAGTAGCAACTTTAAATCTGACAAGATTTTTGATGTAATACTGCTGCTCGCCAAATTTCACATATACAATTGTAGATGACAAAAGACTTGGTCTTCGTTTGAAATACTTACGCGACAACTAAAATCAAGATATGAGGTTGAAAAATGTGTTGCATCTATGGACATGTCTTTTTTAAGTTTCGCTGCACAATGGTGTACATATCTACCTCTGTTAGATTAGAGCAAACTGTACTACTGCTGGATGAGTCAGTCTGAAAGGTAAAATCCCTTCACTCTGCTGAGCAGTCTAACTGCGGTGGTGTGTGTGCGTGGTTTTGTTTGTTTTTGTTTTTGTTTTGTTTTGTTTTGTTTTGTTTTTGTTTTGTTTTGTTTTGTTTTGTTTTGTTTTGTTTTGTTTTGTTTTGTTTTGTTTTGTTTTGTTTTGTTTTTGTTTTCTGTTTGTTTCTTTGATGTTGTTGGTTTTGTCTTTAAACAATGTTCTGTCAGTTTTGCGTTTGGAGGTTAGGTATATGTAAGCATACGTATGCTTCAATATGTCTATATGCTTGGGTACTTATGTTTGCATGCATGCATGTACATGGGTGTATATGTATGTATGACCTTTCAAGTTCATACATTATCTAAAACATATGCTAGTAGGTTGTGTATCAGTTTGTAATCTTATCCTTCTTAATTTTTTTTCTGTATAAACTTTGATATGAATCATTAGTGGACTGATGCTTACATTATACTGGTCTGTGTACATTATTTGAAAAAAAAAAAAATAAAAAAAAGATTTACAAAACTGCATACACACGGGACTGGATGTAAAAAAAAAGCATACGAGTGCTTATTCCATTATCCTCGATATTAAAGAATAAAAAAAAAAAAAAAAAGTGAGGAATGGAAAAAGCTGGCTGCAAAATCTTCAGTGGTGCTCCATAGGTTTAAGGGACTACAGACGGATGAAGGTGAAGGAAGGTGAAGGCCAATCAATACCTTAGCTGTCATGAGTTACGTACAGTTACAGCTTTCGATACAGTTTTTTTTTCAGTGAAAACTTTTGCTCATTCTTCTTCTTTTTCTTCTTGTTCTTGTTCTTGTCTCTTCTTCTTCTTCTTCTTCTTCTCTCTTCTTCTTCTTCTTCTTCTTTTTCTTCTTCGTCGATTGCTCAGATAGCATGTGTTGGTGTCTGTGACATCAGCCATAACGGGGTGTGCTGTGTTGGTGTCTGTGACATCAGCCATAACGGGGTGTGCTGTGTTGGTGTCTGTGATATCAGCCATAATGGGGTGTGCTGTGTTGGTGTCTGTGATATCAGCCATAACGGGGTGCGCTGTGTTGGTGTCTGTGACATCAGCCATAACGGGGTGTGCTGTGTTGGTGTCTGTGACATCAGCCATAACGGGTGTGCTGTGTTGGTGTCTGTGACATCAGCCATAACGGGGTGTGCTGTGTTGGTGTCTGTGACATCAGCCATAACGGGGTGTGCTGTGTTGGTGTCTGTGACATCAGCCATAACGGGGTGTGCTGTGTTGGTGTCTGTGACATCAGCCATAACGGGGTGTGCTGTGTTGGTGTCTGTGACATCAGCCATAACGGGGTGTGCTGTGTTGGTGTCTGTGACATCAGCCATAACGGGGTGTGCTGTGTTGGTGTCTGTGACATCAGCCATAACGGGGTGTGCTGTGTTGGTGTCTGTGACATCAGCCATAACGGGGTGTGCTGTGTTGGTGTCTGTGACATCAGCCATAACGGGGTGTGCTGTCGTTAAGACAAGTCAGTCCCAGAGTATCAGACTTTGGCATGGGAGAGAACTGTTATTGCTTAAGTCTTTCTGGAAAAAAGGCAGGAGAGTGGACCAGGGAGGCAGGAAATAGACAAGAGGGAGGTGGTGACAGGAAGAAAAGGAGGACGGCAGAAACAAAGAGAGGGATAGACAAGAGGGAATTCTTAGCGGAGAATTTCCACAAGGTGAGGATCAATGTTTAGAAAGTCGTAGGGGAGCGAGGCGTCAGAGACCTCAGCTTCTCTAGGGCCAGCATGTTGAGGGCGGCGCCCATCTCCTCCCCCTCGCTGCTTTACCTTCCCTGACCCTAAAGAGAACAAGGTACCCATTTACAGCTGGGTGAACTAGGGGACTGTACTGAAGCCAAGGCGTGCAAACGTTCACCCATCCAGCTGGTAACCATGCTCGATGCTGCTTAATTGTGACTTGGGGAAAGCGAGCGCTCTGACCACATAGCTATCCCGCCCCCCCCCCCCCCCCCCCCCCCCCACACACACACACACACACATTGGAATACTATTGATGATATATTCATTACGTATCATACCAACTCCGGAAGATGACCTTGCAAAAGAAGGGGCACAGAAAAAACAGAACGAAAGCAGCCTCACCTTCCATGAAAAGAAGACAATCATCAAATCTATGGCCCGACCTAGAGTAGAAAAGGATGACTACCATCTTAAAAGAGAACAAGTCATAATTCTAAGACTCTGCACTGGGAACAACAGACTAAACCACCACATGTCCACAAAGCTGAAACTCGCTCCTTCTCCCCTGTGTGCCTGCGGTAAAGAAAACCAGACAGGCGAGCACATCTTTCAGAGGTGTACGCTATTCAGTGACCTGAGGAAGAAAGTGTGGCCGACGGAGATAACCCTGCAGACCAAGCTGTACGGCCCACGAGAGGAGCTGGAAAGGACATGCCGTTATTTTAACCAGACAAATCTGATGGTGTAAAGCGAACGAGAGAAGAGAAGAAGAGCCACAGCTGCCTTGCCTGTCTGGAGAAGCCTCGCAGCCTTGATAACTTCTTCAGTAACAGAAGCAGTCAGTGCAGATAAATCATAATGTAACTGCAGTAATAGGCACAGTACACTTTATTTCTTCTGGCTCTTCTGACCCAGCCCTAACAGAAGTAAAGTGGTCAAGAAAGTCTTTCGTACAAACTGGAGTGACTGCTTTTTTTTTTATTAATATTTTTAAAAAAATCTTTTACCAAATGCTAGATTCATGTTTTAATCTACGTAATTTGACGTGTCATTTCTTACCTGCAACTCTTTCTGTCCTTTTTAGTGTGTGTTTCTATGCTTTAAGATATTTTTAATTAATCCTTCAGTGTCCAGGATTAATTGCCCAGTCATTTATTTTAGGTTTGTGTTTAGACCTAAAGTACTCTCTCTGTGCGCTTCTTCCTGCATGCTTCATTACACCATGACTGATGTTGCCTTTTCTGATCAGATCGGAAAGAAGTAAAGCGTCCAAGTGTCTCATCGGCAGAGGAAAGTAGCCTGTCTGTGACGTTTTTATTAATGCCGTCAAAACCATCCACAACTTGTGAGCCAGTCGACAGTGATACAATTTTAGCAGACACTTTTTCTTTAAACTTTTCAGATCTATCAATGTCCCCCCCCCCCCCCCCCCCCCCCCCTTTTTTTTCTTTTCTTTTTTCTTTTTTTTCTTTTTTTTTACAACTGTACTCTTTAAGGACTGAACCTTTTTTTAATCAATTTTTTTCATATCGAGGATAATGGAATAAGCACTGTGTTTTTTTCATCCAGTCCCCGTGTGTGTGCAGTTTTCTAAATATTGTCATCTGTTCCCACCGGCACACAATCTCCTACTCTTACGAAAAGCGGGACAGGATTGAACGTGTGCCCAAGATGTTCTGCGTGCGTTCGCACACGAGGCCTCGGTTTATAGTCTCATCCAAAAGACTTTTGGGGCGAATGGAGCCAGCACTGATGTTAACTCCAGGGGAAAAATCCCCTCAACGGGAGTCGAACTCGGGTCGTCATAATGTTCTGACCACTAGGCTATCCCGTCCCCTAATTTTCATGTTGATAGCTAGGTAACTGGGCAATGAACCCCCATCAGAATCACCATCTTTCATGAACAATGAACAATAAACAGCTGACAACAGCGCACCAAAGGGCTTAACAGCAAAATCTGAAATCTGAGAAAAAGACGCAATGTGAACTAGTAAAATAACCAGCTGTAGTGCAACCATTACTTGTACAAAGCCCAACACCAGTATCCTTCCCACATCGACCATTCAGAATACACAATGAACATGACTTACATAAATAAATCTATAAGCCGGCAGCCATAATTGTTTGGTCTGTGTGAGTCTTGAGACTGTCTTTGTACATTGACCATATAGTTTTCCATACATTCAGATTATAAAACATTTATAAGGCGATCATCATCACACTGACAAAATTCAAAGGAATCACTTAGTGTTTTTTTTTGTATATGCGTTTTTTCTCGTTTTTTCTTCTTCTTTTACATCGAGGATAACGTAATAAGCACTCATGTGCTTTTTTTTTAATCCAGTCCCCGTGTGTATGCAGTTTTGTAAATCTTGTCATCCCACGGGCACGCATTGCTCTACTCTTACGAAAAGCGGAACAGGATTCAGCATGTGCGCAAGATATTCTGCGAGCTTTCGTTTACGGGGCCTTGGTTTACAGGCTCATCCGAATGACTTCCATTGAAATCACCTGCTAAAAAATGTCACAGTTATACATTTTGAAAATGCATTTTTTTTTTAATTCAACTTCGGAGATCTAGTGGTTATGCGACTGTCTAAAAAGCGAAAAGTCCGGGTTGGAGTGTGTGGTGGTTTGAATCCCGTTTTGGCCAAAAACTTTCCCCCCATCCATGTGACGATGAGTTGTGGTCTCGGTGCAAACCTTTCGAATGAGACAATAAACCGAGGTCTTGTGGGCTACACGTGATTATTTACCGCGCGTTAAAGAACCCACGGCAACAAGAGGGTTGTCCCTTGCAAAATTCTGTCAAAAAAGCTACTCTGATAGGGAAACAAACACAGTTTCAGACAGGAAAATGAAATGGTGGCGTTGCACTTGTGGCGACGCACTCTCCCCGGGAAGGGAGAGCAGCCCGGATTTCACGCAGAGAAATTTGCTGTGAAATAAAGAGGCATTAATTTTTGTTTTAATCAACACTACCGTATACCAGTCCAATCCAACCCTGTTGTTGATAGCCCCGCATGCTACGTACTGTATTGGAATTGAACATTCACTGTTGCTGTCGTTGTTTTGCTGGAACAGCCTTCTACTACAAGTGATATTGGACGATAAATTATGGCTTTGTATTGATGAAGATGTGCAGATTTTATGAGAGAAAATAACCCGCAATGAGGAGTACCCCTCCCCCCTCCAAAAAAAAAACAACCCGCAAAGGAGCGTTGTTATCACAAGGAACACATGAGCACACTCAGCAAAACGCTAGCGCTCTTTAATGGAAATCAAAGTAAAAAGGAGAGAGAGAGAGAGAGAGAGAGAGAGAGAGAGAGAGAGAGAGAGAGAGAGAGAGAGAGAGAGAGAGAGAGAGAGAGAGGTGTCCCATAATCTTTGTGGTAGGGGAGCGAGGCATCACAGACCTCAGCTTCTCTAGGGGCCAGCATATTGAGGGCGGCGCCCATCTCCTCTCCCTCGCTGCTTTACCTTCCCTGACCCTACAGAGGGCAGGTACTCATTTACAGCTGGGGGAACTGGGGGAACTGTACTGAAGCCAAGGCGCGCAAACCGTCGGTCACCCCTGCAATTAGTAACCACGCTCGATTCTGCTGAACTTTGACTGGGGGAAAGAGAGTGCTCTGACCACTGAGCTGTGCTGCTCCCCTAATGCAGGCGAAATGCAAGTACACAGCCACATCTAGCTTGTGACAAAATGTCAGCTCGATAGCTTGTCGGGCACACAGACAATTATCTCAGGAATAAACTAAGTCAGTTGAAAGTAGAAAACCTTGTGAACAATTCAAAATCTACAGGTAGTTTAGCTCTGTAGACTTCAGCAAGAAGAGGGCTAACCCC
>CM060346.1:2028047-2040547 GCA_030674155.1 Stramonita haemastoma
GCCGGTGGGAACAGATGACAATATTTACAAAACTGCATACACACGGGGACCGGATGAAAAAAAGCACATGATTGCTTATTCTGTTATCCTCGATATAAAAGAATAAATAAATAAAAAATAAAATAAAACACACACACACACACACACACACACACACACACACACACACACACACACACACACACACACCACACACACACACACACCAATTCAAAGGGAGCTCACCAATGTAAAAAAAAAAAAACACCACCAGTTCAAGGGAGCTCACTAATGTTGGGGGGGAAAAAAAAAAAAAAAAAAAAGTATTGCCCACCCAATGTGCCATCAAAAACAAAAGTCCAACTTGACCCATTAGGCATGCATACACCACCCAGGCACTCGAGGATGTGCCCACAGGCGTGTGCCTCCCGCACACACACACACACACACACACACACACACACACACAACACACACACACACACACACACACACACACACACACACAAACACACACACACATACACACACCAGTTCAAAGGGAGCTCACTAATGTCAATCACATTGAATTGAACAAGTATGTGTGGTATGCTTTTTTGAATGATGATATACTACTTTTATTTTTAATTGAGATGGGGATTTCATTCCATAGTCTGGTACCAGAATATACAAGAGAGGACTTAAAAAGATCAGTTCTTGGTCGAGGAGTAATAACCACACTTTTATTTCGAACTGTTTTCACTGGAAATTTCTGACAAAGATATCGTGGAACTAAATTATTCATAATTTTATACATAAATAGGCCTTTATTAAAGCGACACTTTAGACTTAAGGGAAGAATATCCAACTCTTTATAGTCACAAACTTCTAGGGAACTAGTTTTGAGGAGAATTACCTTTAGTGAACGTTTATATACTCTTTCTATTCGTTTTATACAGTTTTTACTGGCCAAGTCCCAGCAAGTAGAGGCATAATCTAGGTCTGGTTTTATATAAGCAGAGAAGAATAGTTTGCGAGTATGCTGATCTAGAAAATGTTTTATTCTGTTAAGTTGAAAAAGTTTCTTAGATATTTTCTTTGAGACATTAAAGATGTGATTAGACCAGGACAAGTTATTATCAATATACAGACCAAGTAATTTAAATGAATTTACCTCTTCCAACACGTTATCAATAATTTTTATACTAGTTAATTTGCTTTTGAAGTTTTGACGCTTTTGCCTCGTTGTAACAACCATGAGTTTTGATTTCTGAGGATTGAGAGCCATATGATTGTGTTCTGTCCATGTTGTCAGATTGTCCAAGTCATTTTGTAAAACCGTACTTAAAGACATTAAGTCTGTACCTACAGTATGTATGGTAGTGTCATCTGCAAAAAGTTCACATGTGGAAGAAACATGGAGGGAAGATCATTAATGTATATAGAAAAGAGGACGGGCCCTAACACAGACCCTTGAGGAACACACATATTTTACGGGCAAGAAAGATGACATTGTTGAGTCTTGATAAACAATTTGTCTCCTGTCATTAAGAAATGAGTTAATAAGTTTAAGTGCATCTGGACATATGCCATACATTCTGAGTTTCCTTATGAGTAGATTGTGTTCAATACAGTCAAATGCTTTAGCAAAATCAACAAATAATGCACCCGTTAATAGATCACTGTTAACATTATAATGCCACTGCTCTATTAGATTGCTAAGTGCTGTATGGCATGAATGATCTTTCCTAAACCCACTTTGGTTAGGATGAAATAATTCATATTTTGTAAAGTGTAACAAAAAATGTTGTTTTAGATGTTTTTCTGAAGGTTTAGACAATGTAGATAGTATTGAGATAGGTCTATAATTAGAAGGGTCATTAGGATCACCAGATTTGAATATGGGTATTACTTTGGCATCTTTGAACATTTGAGGAAAACACCCTTTTTCAATACAAAGATTGTAAATGTAAGCAAGATGTTCCGAGATTACAGGTGCAGAAATTTTCAAAATTTTGCTATCCAAATTATCTACACCACGAGAGCTTGTTTGCTTCAATAAACATAATTCCTTATACACATCATGCACACCAATAAACCTAAATGTAATTTTTGACTTAATATTTTTAGAACCACAAAATTTCTTTAAAAGGAGTAAATCATTTTGTTCACAGTGGTTAACATTCACAAGTTTTTCTGTTATGGTACAAAAATGATTATTGATATTTTCAGCTGACAGCCCTGTATCTGAAGCATTTGTTATGGATGGTTTCCCAGCTAATTGGTTTATGGCTTTCCAGATAGACTTTGAATCTTTTTTGGATGAAATTAGCTCACTAAAATATTTCTTTTTTGCAATTCGTTTCATATGTGTTATTTTATTTCGTTGTTCCTTAAACTTTTCATCTTTTCATGTTAGTCTTAATAGTTTGTCACGGATAATTATAGCTTCATTAATCTCATCAGTAAGCCACGGTGGTTTGTCTCTAGCTTTAACACGTTTTACTCTGAGAGGGGCGTGACTATCAAATATTGATATAAAGATGCTATACCAAGTAGCGAGAGCTTTATCTGGGTCAGTAAACTGATATACATATGAAAAATCTGCTTTGCATAGGTCAGACAAAAATCCTTCTGTATCAAAGTTTCTGTAACTGCGAAAAGAAATACACTTGTGTTTACATCTAGGGATTTTTGCACCTTTTTTTAGACCAGGTAAAACATACAGGATAGTGATCACTAATACCATAGACTGGTACAGACAATTCTACTATGTTAGACAGATTAGTTGTATATATATGATCAATTAATGTTTGAGAACACAATGTTTTTCTTGTAGCAGTAGTTATCAATTGAGACAGATTATATACCTCAAACGTTTTTTTCCAATTATCATGTCGTTTTAGTAAATCAATATTGAAATCACCAAGAAGAATGATTTCTGCTGAGTAGTTAGAAACATCGTCCATCATGTGCTCAAATTGGTCATACCAATTGATTCGTTCCTTTGGGTTCCTATACAAAAATCCCATCAGTATTGGTTTAGTTCATTTCATGCGTATTTCTAACCATATGCATTCAATACCGTATTTATCAAATAATGTTATATGTTTATAATTAACTGACTGATGGATATAAGTTATTATTCCTGTTTCTAACTTAGTTTTGGCATCTCGTCTCACAAAATTGTAGTCTGGAACTGATACTATACCATCTGCTACATTAGATGATAATCCTGACTCAGCAAAACCAAATACATGAAAAGAATTGTTTGAATTTGACAAAATAGTTGGTAAATCTGAAACTTTGTTTAGCAGGTGGCAAACATTGAGAAAGCCTACTTTGAGTCCAAATTTAGTTAACCAACCATTGTTGTTTGATTGATTTGCCATAGCATAAGCAATTAAGCTAATAACAAGAAAAATAGAATCACTATATAATTACCGGGTATATTTATCTTTCTTATATTATTCTAGTCAATTAACATTACAAAACAACAATAACAATAACAAAATGATTTTATAACAAATACAAGATATCTCCACAACACACACCTCTATCAATAAACACAAAATTGAAGATCAAAATTTAAAAGGAAAAATACAATGTTCAGTAGAAAAATAGAACAAATGCAAGCACAAATTTAAAGCCAAATAATCAACAGGCAGTTGCCAAGCCAATCACCAGCTGGACAATTATCCAGTATCAAATCTTACATCCACTTGTCCTGTCAAGACTTAATACTCTTACCTGACCTTTAGATTCAATAACAATATTCATCAAAGTCCCTAGTCCAGGTATAAGCTTGGCCATCATCAGTCACTTGTTGACAGCTGTATTACACTCATTTATTACCAGTAACATGAAAATGAATAGGAAAAAGCATTTAAGATATAGAACAAACAAACAAACCATTCAGGTCACAAAACAAAAATTGCAGTCTTGATCCTGTCACCAAAATTGCTTCTTAGCTGAGTTTCTGTCATTCATCCTGTGTGTTCATTCGTCTAATAGAGGGGGGGGTATCTGGATGTGCAAAACATTTAAAGACATAGGACATGCATATAATCATATATCTATCAAAACAACAACAACAACAAAATCTGCATCTGGGGAACAAGCTCAAGCCTGAATGGGTCCTTTACAGAGAGGATATAGTTAAATAAAGAAAAGGAACCTACACTTTACAGCAAAGATAAAATGTCTATGAAAAGCAAATTGATACCACTACCCAAGGATACAGAGGCTTGCACAATTGACAGGTGTGTCCGAATTTAGAAACACAAGGCCGCAACAGCGCATAGGATGCAATCTAATTACCTCCCTGTCACATGGTAGCAAATTTATAATCAATTTGCAAAATACAAATATATTTGTATAATGCTTGTGCAAAATATTTATAAGACATGAACATACATATAGATATATGTATCTCTGCAAAAATTCTGCACCTGGGGAACAAGCTCAAGCATAAATGGGTCCTTTACAAAGAAGATATAATTAAATTATATAAAAAATAACCACAACCTACACTTAACTGTAAAGGCAAAGTGTCTATGAAAAGCAGATCCTCACCACTACCCAAGGATACAGAGGCTCACACAATTGACAGGTGTGTCCAAATTTAGAAACACTATGTTGCATCAGGTCTCTGTTCGCATGGGAGGTAATTAGATTACCTCCCAGTCACATGGTAGCAAATTTATAATCAATTCGCAAAACACAAATGTATGTTTATAATGCCTGTACATTTTAATCAAAATAGCGAAATACAAATATATGTTTATAATGCACATACACTCACTCAGCTCATGCTTACAATCATCACACAGTTTATATTCAAACTATACAATCATTTGTGAGGCCAGGTTTATTAATTGCTGAGCATACTGGCCAGCAGGACTGGGTGAAAAACCATTTATGAGTATTCACATGAGCATTAGGGTCAAAACCAGCCGCACTAGGGTGAAGTGAAAAATGTGGTTGTTTGGGGGCAAGATCTCTTCCTGAAAAACCATATGGGGGAATGGGATATGGATGTGGGAACCCGGGGTAAGGAGTAGGTGGAGTTAAGTATTGTGGGTAGGATGGAAGAGGGGGTGGTTGAGGGGGAGGTGCTGTGTGAGGGTAGGGAGGGTGCAGGCCCCTGTCAGCCTGTGACCTGTGGCTTTCGACACCTGCAGCCACACCCCCTCCACAGTCCTGCGAACCCTCCCATGGTCTGGGTACCAATGCTGGATCCTGGAACCCATGTTCCATCCCACCTCTAACCAGAGAAGGGTTGTTCCTGGAGGGCAAAGGGGGGAATTTTGCTACAGATGGAATACCTGCATACCTGGTGGTTCCCATAAACCTGGAGTCACCCCCAGGCCTATGCTGGGATGTTCTCTTTACATCCCTCATGCCAAAACCAGCAGAATGGCCATGAGGAGGAGTACCAGTTTGCTCTCTAAGAGAGTGCTTAGTGTTGCTGGGCTCAGTGACTCGTGCATGTGACTGGGAAAGAGCTTGTTTGAAGCTGACAGCTAAACGAGCTGTACCTTTTGCACTGGGGTGAATGGGGTCGTTATACAAAGCCTGACGTGGGGCACCATTTGGGGTATTGAAAACTCTGATATGGTCAATCATATCAATCTGGAAGTAAGAACATGCTTCTTGCAAATTTTTATTAGAAGGTATTATGGAATTGTTAAGCTGGTGTCTTCCACGAGCAGGGAGTATTGAGCTAAAGGTGACACAGGCTCTTGGAAAGCAATCTCTACACAGAGAGATTGCCTCCTTCCAAGTCTGCGTGGGGATGGGACCACTGGGACAGTCATTTATCCCTACATGCACAATGACTGTGCTGACTTGATCCTGTGGCACCATGTCTCTGAGGGACTGAATGAGATTTACAACAGTTAAACCTCTTACACAGATTTTGAACAACGAGTTGATTTTTGTTTCCAAACGTCTAGGATTGATATACTTGATGACAGAGTCACCAATAAGAAGGGAGGAAGTTTCTGCCGGAATAACAATATTATTCAAGACTTGTTCAGGGTTTACTTTCAATTCTGTAGGAGACTGCTTAGTTTCAGGATGAGTTTGCCTAGTTGGTTTTGAGGCTACACGCTCCTCGTTTACAGAGCTGGAAACTTGTTCCTTAGGATCCTGATCCTGTCTGAGAGATGAAAGTATCTCAAAACTGTTTTGAGAGGAACATTTACCACATTTTTCATACCTCTCTCAGTGCCTGCAATTTGAGATGGTGAGTTTTCTTTTGTGGCCTCCTCAGTAATGTCATTAATAGACATAGAGTGGTCACTAGAATCACCCTTTACTGCTGTATGCACAACTGACAGAGGCGGTGAAGAACCACCAGAGGCTTGTTCCTCTGTGCCTTTGTCACATATGGTTTTATCAGTCACATCTGTGGCTGGCATGCTGTACTGTGTGCCTACAGTTTTATTGGAGTCAGATTTTGCCTTTAGTTGTCTTACTTGAGAATGAACTGTCCCTAGAGTAGTTTTTAGACAGTGGTTTTCTTTCAATAGGCTGTTGATAGTGGCATCACATTTAGACAGGCTAGCTTGTAGACTTTCGACAGCAGTCAAAAGTGACTGGACCTTGAGGTCAATGTGGTGCTTGAGCTCATGTTTGATGGAGAATTTCAAGTCTTCCAGTTTAGAGGAAAACTCCCCATCTTGGTCAGTAAGTTTAGTAAACAAGAAATCAAGATTTGTTTCAATGGAATGCAGTTTTTCAGTTATGGTTTTGTTGGCGTGCTGAGAGGGACACAGAGTCCTTCTTCGATAACGTTTTGTTTGTTTCGCCAGTTTAGGTGTTGGTTTCATACTTTCAGTTCTGTGTGGTGTGCACACACCAGTGTCAGACATTGCCCTAGGGCTCACAGTGAGCTCACAGCCTTTGGTACATTCATGACCATAATCTTGTTTACTGGTTGGGAGAATCAGGCTCACTTCAGTTTTGTTAGTACAGGGGGATAACAAAGAAGTGTCTAACATGTCCAGAAGAACATTATCATGGAGAGATTCTTCTGGTGTGGTGGAAAATGAGGGGTGAGAGGGAGAGACAACTGTCATTTCATCATTTGAGGGTGCAGTCAATGGTAAACTGCTTCCGTCATCAGTTAGAAAGGTTAGAGGAAGTGTGAGTAAGGTGTGTTGAAGTGTGTGGGAATCATTATTTTCACAGAACATCATAACAACATCTTTCAACACTTCACATTCATCTTTGTCCCATTTTGCACAGTCGATTCCCTGACACAGTAGGGTTCCTGTGCCTTGTCGTGCAAAATACAGGGACAGAGTCACAATTTTTACATCATTATGAAAAACACGAAGAACTGACTTTGACAGCTGGGCTGGTACTTGATCCTCAATCCATAGTGGGAGACACAGAGGATTTTCTTTACTATCATAGTCAGTTTTTTCAATCAGAATAGTATCATTTTTAATAGAAGCATAACGATAATATAAACAGTTCCTCCATATGAGCAGTTCTTTTTCTGAACAAGAAAACCTTTTCTGGAGGCAATCCAAGGTTGGTTGTAATTTAGCATCACAACTTGTCGGGGCATTAGACATCGTCACTGTTTACTTTTTCTTTGACAGCTTGTTGTGTCAACGTCATTCTTCGGTGCGCCAGCCTCTTCGGACATGGGACAGGCAAGGGAGCTAACAGGCAGCCATAACAGTCATAGGCTATAGGGGAGTTCACTGCCCGTTAGCGTTGTCAGGGTCATCAACACAGCACGAACATGCCAACACGTATTTTAGACAGGGGAGTTAATTCCCCATCATCACATACTGTAACGTGTGCACACAGGCTGTAAACAAATACACCCCCACTGCCACGTCACTCTCTCCACAGCACGTGCAAAACTAACAGTTACTGGATTACACACGCAGGCCCAGTGAACAAATATCAATGTCAATTTTCCTTCATAATCTTATGTAGGTAATTAAACATCAATTAAAGAGTCCATACCTGCTTTTTAAGCAAAACAATTAACAGCATTGTTTTCACCACACATTCATTGACACATAGGTAAAATCTTGAAAAGATTGGTATACATTAACACAGTGAAAACTGTCAACATTGGCACAGCTATGCAAAATACGTCAAGCATCAATGAAAGCAAAGAGAGAGAACTCGAACTCGAACTCGAACTCGAAATTTTTAATGAGGGTAATTGGGTAAGCCAGAGGCTTCTTTACACCAGGCCCTCATGGGGACAAAATGAAAGAAATATGAATAAATCAATGAATTAATAAACAAATAAATGTAACATATTAAGAAAATCAGTCAGTCATATTACAATTCAATTATTGATAAATCAGAAAATCAATGAAGTACCACATAAGTGAACCAATCAAGTTACTAAACAACAATCAAACACGAAAAACTACCCTCTCTAACACCCCCTAGCCTAAACAAACAGTTCTTCCCCAAAGTCAAGATAAGATACACACACACAGGAACACACGCAAACACACGCACCACACAGACACAGACACACACACACAAGCACACCCACACACACAAACACAGACGAGCACACACACGCACGCACGAACAAAAAAAAACAAACACACACACACAAACAAATAAACACAATTACACCAACACGCACATACACACCAACACTCACAAACAAACACACTCACTCAATTACACCAACACACACTGGCGCTCGCGCATGCAAAGACAAATTATCCTGAATGCATATCCATACGCATGTACATTTTTACCCATACAATGTGATAATTATGCTCATATAATAATCAAAATACGCATTAGATCCAATGCATATACATTCCAGGGCGTATCAATATACTGACACAATTATCTGCATACAGACACGAATTAATAGTTGTACAATGTAAATTCTACAAAAGCATCAAATCTGGATTCAATGACCAGGAAAAATAACAACAACAACAACAACAACAACAACAACAACAACAAACAAACACACACACAAACAAACAAACAAACAAACAAACAACAACAACAAAAACTTTCGTAAACATATACACACACGCATGCATACGAACGCACACACACACACACACACACACACACACACACACACACACACACACACACACACACACACACCACACACACACACAAATACATACACACTCAAAAAACACAAATGTACACAAACACACACACACACACACGCGCACACGCACACACACACAAACGCGCACACGCACACACACACACACAACATACACACGCACAAACACAAACACACTTACACACAATACATACACACACACACACTCATAGATGAAGAGAAGCATACAAACACACATGCACATACACGCACACACACAAACACACACACACACACACAACACACACACACACACACACACACACACACACACACACACACACACACACCATCACACAAACATACACACACACACACACACACCATCACACACACACACAACAATGCACAATAAGCTTTCATAAACACATACACAAACTCATTCACTCACACGCAAAAATACACACAAACACATACACACTCAAAAAAACACAAATGCGCACTAACACACACATACACACACACACGTACGCAAACACGTACACACACACACACACACACACACACAAACACACACACACCAAAAACACAATCACACACAACACACACACACACACACACACACACACACACACACACACACACACACACACACACACACACACACACACACACACACACGAGCACGCGCGCATGCACGCAAAAACGCACATTCACAAAAATAACATGGCATAGCACAAACGTCATTGTCGTCCCAAAGCACAATAATCATCCTGAAAATGGAAACATCACTACACAGAAAGTAACAACAAAAACAAAACAATGAAAAGTTGTTATTTTACATATATATATATATATATATATATATATATATATATATATATATATATATATATATATATATATATATATATATATATACATATATATATATATATATATCACATATTCGTACTATATTTGGCATGAAAATTATTTATAACATTTCCATTAGATATCTGTAGTAATCCTTTTTGAATGATGTCAAAGTGCATTTGTTTTTGATGAAGGAAGGTATTTCATTCCATAATCTGCTACCTGAGTATACAAGAGATGTCATAAAAAAATCAGTTCTAGGTCTAGGAGTAACAAGGTTAATTTTATCTCGGATGCGTTTTACTGAAAATCTGTCACAAAGGTATTGAGGGGAAAGGTTGCTCATAATTTTATACATAAGTATGCCTTTATTGTAACGACATCTCATACCAAAAGGAAGAATATTAAGCTCTTTGTAATGACTTATTTCTAAGGAAGAAGATCTGAGAAGGATTAGTTTTAGTGAACGTCTGTATACACTGTCCAAGGGTTTTAAGCAATTTTTACTAGCCAAGTCCCAGCAAGTTGATGCATAGTCAATGTCAGGTTGGATGTATGCATAAAAAAATAGTTTTCTGGTATGTTGGTCAAGAAAATGCTTAATTCTATTAAGTTGGAAAACTTTTTGGGCTATTTTCTTGGACAGTGTATAAACATGATTTGACCATGATAGGTTATTGTCAATATTAAGCCCAAGAAGCCTGTGTGAATTTACTTCTTCTAGTACATTATTGCAAATTTTTAAAGTATTCAAGTCACATAATTTAGTTTTAATGTTCTGACGTTTTTGACGTGTTGTAACTAACATGAATTTCGATTTATTTGGATGTAGGGCCATATGATTAGAGTCTGTCCATGTTACTAGTTTATTGATGTCTTTTTGTAGATCTTTGCATACTGATTTCACATCTTTTCCTGAAATGTGCAAAGTTGTATCGTCAGCAAAAAGTTCACAACAAGAAGAAAGATGCAAAGGAAGATCATTGACGTATATTGTAAACAGTATCGGGCCTAGAACAGATCCCTGTGGAACACCAAATTTGACAGGCATTAGTGAAGATAGTAACGAATCATGAAGGACTGCTTGTCTTCTATTAGTAAGGAAAGAGGTTAGTAGTTTAAGCGCTTTGGGGGCCAAGCCATAGATTGTAAGTTTCCTTAACAAAAGATTCTGATCAATAGTGTCAAAGGCTTTGGCAAAGTCCACGAAGACTACTCCTGTCAATAGATCATTGTTTATATTTAAGTGCCACTGTTCTAAAAGGTTACTGAGAGCTGTATGGCATGAATGATTTTCTCTAAATCCACTCTGATTTGGGTGGAACAAGTTATTGAATGTAAAATGTGATAGCAGATTGCGTTTGAGATGCTTTTCTAGAGGTTTGGACAAAGTAGATAGAATAGATATAGGCCTGTAGTTAGAAGGGTTGTTAGTATCTCCAGATTTGAAGACTGGAATCACCTTGGCATCTTTAAAACTTTGAGGATACGAACACTTTTCAATGCAAAGGTTATAGATATATGTAATATGTTCAGTAATTATGGGTGCAGAGATACTTAAAATTTTACTATCTAAGTCATCCACACCACGGGAGCTGGATTGTTTCAATAAACACAATTCTCTATAAACCTCACTAACACTAAGAAACTTAAAGTCAAGCTTAGTCTGTATTCCTTTAGAACAACAGTAGTCTTTTAGTGAATGCAAGTCATTATTTACTGAATTATTAGTATTGATTAGTCTTTCTGCTACAGTGCAGAAGTGTTTGTTCATGCATTCAGCAGATAAATTTATAGCTGAAGAAGGACATATTTTGGAAGTTTTACCTGATAACTGATTTATAGCTTTCCATATCAATTTAGGGTCTTTTTTATGAGCAATAAGTTCTGAAAAATACTTGTTTCTAGCAGCTCTTTTCATAGATGTCACTTTATTACGTTGCTGTTTGAACTGGTCATTTTTTCCTGTTGACTTCAGTAATTTATCACGAATAGCTATGGCTTTAATGATTTCATCAGATAGCCACGGTGGCTTATCTTTTGGCTTAACACGTTTAGTCTGAATAGGCGCATGCTTGTCAACAATAGAAGAAAAGATACGATACCAAGTAAACAGAGCTTTGTCAGGATCAGTATACTGATAAACATCAGTGAAGCTTGCTGCACATAAGTCAGACATAAAATTATCAGGATTAAATGATTGGTAGCTTCGAAAAGATATACATTTGTGGCTACATTTAGGAATTTTAATACCTTTTTTTGACCAAGTCAGGCAAATTGGAAAATGATCACTAATACCAACAACTGGTACAGACATTTCTACTATATTAGCTGGGTTGGTGGTATAAATATGATCAATTAGTGTCTCTGAATGGAATGTTTTTTCTGGTTGGAGTGTCAACCATTTGGGATAGATTATATAACTCAAATGTAAGTTTCCATTTGTCATGTGGCTTAATTAGATCAATGTTAAAATCGCCAAGCAGAATTATCTCAGTTGCGTAATCTGATGCCTCGTCCATCATGAGACAAAAACGATCAAACCAGTTGACCCGTTCGCTAGGATTTCTGTACAGAAATCCAAACAGAATAGGTTTATTTCCCTTTAATTGAA
>CM060346.1:2053047-2063047 GCA_030674155.1 Stramonita haemastoma
TTCCCGCGTTGTACCTGTAAATCAAAGAGAGATATTTACAAACATTTGAACAACGATTAAAAGTACAAAAAAAGAAAGGTAAAAGTGTCCCATAACCTATGTGGTTGTTAGGGGAGCGAGGCATCAGAGACCTCCGCTTCTCTGGGTAAAGGTAAAGGTGTCCCATAACCTATGTGGTTGCTACAGGAGCGAGGCATCACAGACCTCAGCTTCTCTAGGGGCCAGCATGTTGAGGGCGGCGCCCATCTCCTCTCCCTCGCTGCTTTACCTTCCCTGACCCTAAAGAGGGGCCAGGTACCCAATGACAGCTGGGTGAATGGAGGGGCTGTACTGAAGCCAAGGCGTGAAGATAGTCACCCATCCGATTAGTAACCACGCTTGATGCTGCTTAACCCTAGCTGGGGGAAAGCGATTGCTCTGACCACTGAGCTATGCCGTTCCAAAGGAATATCTTCTTTTTTTCTTTAAGGATGAGAGAGAGAGAGAGAAGAGAGGAGGAGAGAGAGAGAGAGAGAGGAGAGAGAGAGTGAGAGGAGGAGAGAGAGAGGGAGAGGAGAGAGAGAGAGAGAGGAGAGGAGAGAGAGGAGAGAGAGGAGAGAGAGAGAGGAGAGAGAGAGAGGAGAGGGGGGGGGGGGGGGGGGGAGAGGAGGGAGAGAGAGAGGGGGGGGGGGGGGAGCGGATAGCTAAGTGGTCAGAGCACTCGCTTTCCCCATGTCAAGTTAAGCGTCGAGCGTGGTTACCAGTTTGATGGGGTGACCGTTTGTGCGCCTTGGTTTCAGTACAGTCCCCCAGTTCACCCAGCTGTCAATGGACACCTGACCTCTTTAGGGTCAGGGAAGGTAAAACAGCGAGGGAGAAGAGATGGGCGCCGCCCTCAACATGCTGGCCCCTAGAGAAGCTGAGGTCTCTGATGCCTCACTCCCCTACGACCGCCTAGGTTATGGGACACCTTTACCTTTACCGTTTACCATTAAATAATTCACACTCAGAATATCTTCTTTTTGTTTCTTTAACTGATCAAAGCTCAATTGAGGCATGCACTGCAATTTTTTTCATATTCTGTCTCTTAAGCACGATGATTCTGGCGGAGTCCATTCCTGTCCAAGTAAAGGGTACATGCTGGGTGTATTTGTGTCTCCTTTACACTCTTGACATAAATGACAGGATCTTAAACGTGCATAGTTTAGTTTTCTCCTCTTCTCTCGTTCGCTCTACACTGTCAGATGTGTATGGGAAAAATAATGGCAAGTCCTTTCCAGCTCCTCTCGTGGGCCGTACAGCTTGGTCTGAAGGGTTATCTCCGTCGGCCACACTTTCTTCCTCAGGCCACTGAATAGCGTACACCTTTGAAGGATGTGCTCGCCTTTCTGGTTTTCTTTACCACAGGCACACAGGGGAGAAGGAGCAAGTTTCAGTTTTATGGACATATGGTGGTTTAGTCTGTTGTGCCCAGTGCGGAGTCTGAGAATTCTGATTTGTATATTTGCGTTGAGAGAGAGAGAGAGAGAGAGAGAGAGAGAGAGAGAGAGAGAGAGAGAGAGAGAGAGAGAGAGAGAGAGAGAGAGAGAGAGAGAGAGAGAGAGATGTACATTAAGTAAGCAATAAATTTGATTTGCTTTTTTTCATCAAGCCATCTATCTAAAAAACAAAAAAAAAAAACAAGCAAACAAACAAACAAACAAACACACAAAAAACCCACCAACAACAAAACCACCAAATAATCAGTTAAACAAAAAACAAACTAACAGAAATGTAGCAGCAAGCAGACAAGCAAAATACAACCAAGAAAACCACACTCAAAATATATTTTGCAGCAACATTGTTACAACTCATAACAACAAAATGAACTCAAAAGGAGAATGTAGATGTGTGGTGTGTGTGTGTGTGTGTGTGGGGTTGTGTGTGTGTGGTGTGTGTGTGTGTGTGTGTGTGTGTGTGTGTGTGTGTGTGTGTGTGTGTGTGTGTGTGTGGTGTGTGTGTGTGTGGGGGGGGTATGGGTGTGTGTGTGTGTGTGTGTGTGTGTGTGTGTGTGTGTGTGTGTGTGTGTGTGTGTGTGTGTGTGTGTGTGTGTGTGTGTGTGAACTTAACTATATGATGTGAAGGTCCACCCCACACACACACACACAAACATATATATATATATATATATACTCACACAACAACCACAATAACATATATATATATATATATATATATATATATATATATATTATATATATATGTGTGTGTGTGTGTGTGTGTGTGTGTGTGTGTGTGTGTGTGTGTGTGTGTGTGTGTGTGTGTGTGTGTGTGTGTCTGTGTGTGTGTGTGTGTGTGTGGTGTGTGTGTGTGTGTGTGATTATGTTGGTTGTTCAAATCTGGCTTGTTGAGGTATTTATATAATCATATAAACGAAAATAATTCAGGCATTAGCCAGTCTTCACATAAAAGTTGACTTGGGAGATCGTAAAACTCCCCCCGCCCCCCTTAATTTCACCATACGCAACTACCGAGATTCAAACCCACGACTTCATGGATCCATGGGATTGAAGTCAAACGGTCTTCACCACTCGAGGACGGATAGCCGAGTGGTCAGAACATTGCGCTCGCGATTTGACGACCCAGGTTCGATTCCCGGTCGAGTGGATTTTTTCCTCTGGAGTTAACATCAGTGCTGACTCCACTCTCCAAAAGTCTTTCGGATGAGACTGAAAACTGAGGCCCCGTGTGCGAACGCACGCAGAACATCTTGCGCACACGTTAAACCTGTTCCGCTTTTCGTAAGAGTAGGCCATCGTGTGCCGGTGGGAACAGATGACATTTACAAAGCTGCATACACACGAGGACTGGATGTAAAAAAAGCATTAGGATTGTTTATGCCATTATCTTCGACATAAAAGAATAAATAAATAGATAAATAAAAGACAATAGAGACCGTCAAACATCGGTTTAGAACTGAATAACTACTCTCTGATCAAAAGGAAATAAAAAAAGAAACACACACAAATCACAGACATAAAACAATGATTGGTGGCATTGCTCTTATGGCGACAGCTTTCCTGAGAGAGAGAGAGAGAAAGAGAGAGAGAGAGAGAGAGAGAGAGGAGGGAGAAGAGAGAGAGAGAGAGAGAGAGAGAGAGAGAGAGAGAGAGAGAGAGAGAGAGAGAGAGATTTGATTGATTTATTCTTTTATATCGAGGATAATGGAATAAGCAATCTTACGCTTTTTTTCATCCGGTCCCCGTGTGTATGCACTTTTGTAAATGTCATCTGTTCCCACCGGCACACGATGGCCTACTCTTACGAAAAGCGGAACAGGATTTAACGTGTGCGCAAGGTGTTCTGCGTGTGCTCGCACACGGGGCCTCGGTTTAAAGTCTCATACGAAGGACTTTGAGGGAGACTGGAGTCAGCACTGATGTTAACTCCAGGAGAAAAATCTCCTCGACCAGACTCGAACCTGGGTCGTCAAATTGCCAGCGCAATGTTCTGAACACTAGGCTATCCGTCCGAGAGAGAGAGAGAGAGAGAGAGAGAGAGAGAGAGAGAGAGAGAAGAGAGAGAGAGAGAGAGAGAGAGAGAGAGAGAGCAGAGACAGAGACAGAGACAGAGACAGAGACAGAGAGACAGAGAGACAGAGAGACAGAGAGACAGAGAGACAGAGACAGAGAGAGAGACAGAGAGAGAGAAGAGAGAGACAGAGAGAGACAGAGAGAGACAGAGAGAGAGAGACAGAGAGAGACAGAGAGAGAAGAGACAGAGAGAGAAAGACAGAGAGCAAGAGAAAGACAGAGAGACAGACACAGAGAGGAGAGAGAGACAGTCAGAGAACACAGAGACAGACAGAGACAGAGAGACAGAGAGACAGAGAGAGAGAGAGAGACAGAGACAGAGAGAGAGAGACAGAGAGAGAGAGAAAGAAGAAGAGAGAGAGAGAGAGAGAGAGGAGAGAGAGAGAGAGAGAGAGAGAGAGAGAGAGAGAGAGAGAGAGAAGAGAGAGAGAGAGAGAGAAGGAGAGAGAGGCAGAGAGTCCGAATTTCACGCAGATAAATCTACTGGGATTAAAAGTAGTATTAATATAGTTCGGTAGTTGACGATTTTTTTAATCAAATCTTTTTATTTTTTTTTTTTTTTTTATAAGAGTGGAACAAGCACGTGTGTGTGTGTGTGTGTGTGTGTGTGTGTGTGTGTGTGTGTGTGTGTGTGTGTGTGTGTGTGTGGTGTGTGTGTGTGTGGTGTGTGTCATGTGTGTGTGCGCGCATGCATGCGTGCGTGCGTGCGTGTATGGGGGGGGGGGGGGTAGGGGGATTACATTCAGTCCCCGTGTATAATTATGCAGTTTTGTAAGGATCCATACTAGTACCGATTCTCTTCTCATTAAATATTAATGACCTTCTTCTTCATATCCAATCCAAATGTGAATTCTTTGCCGATGGCGCAACTACTTATGTAAGCCACAATGACCTTGACTCTCTAACAAAACACATTACAACAAAGCGTTGATAAACTTGTCGAATGGACCCCACCTCTCTCTCTCTCTCTCTCTCTCTCTCCTCTCTCTCTCTCCTCTCTCTCTCTCTCTGTCTGATAGTGTAGCAGCATGACGTTTAACTTCAGCTATGATAACAAAGTTTTCCAATGACGTATAACTGAAGCTAACGTCATTTCATCTCATCATTACAATATTATAATAAACACCCCCTGAAGAAGGCGAAAGCCTAAAATATTGGGGAGAAGGCACCCATCAGTCTCGGAAGACTATGGAGTTGCGCTCTAGTCTTTAGAGCGCAAAGCCTGGGTAAGTAAGTATGGAGGGCAAGCTGTTACCCATGCAGCAGACCCCCCTCTCCACGCCACTGGAATGGTCCACTGGAAAGGCAATGACCCATATGAATGGTTCCAGTGCCGTCGCAGGAGCCACCAGAACGTTGCCATAATTATACAGCCATGAGCCGCCCTGGGGACTCCAACTTCCCGATTTTTCCTCAGGGATGGTGTCTAAACACGACACCTGTGTGCATGCTGGTTGTTTGTGGGTTTTCTTTTTATTTTGTCATCAGCTCCTACCGGCACACGATGTCCTACTCTTCCGAAAGGCGGAACGGGGTTTTAATGTGTGCGCAAGATGTTCTGCGTTCGCACTCGGGGCCTCGGTTTCTAGTCTCATCCGATTGACTTTGACATTCAGTTCGATTTTTTTCCCCGTCAAACTGGGAAGAAAGGGCGAGGCTGGGTACAAACCCAGAACCTCACGGTTTACTTGTTGGCAGGTGAACGTGTTAACCACCCTGCCACCGTCCTTCCACAAACAGAGAGAGAGAGAGATTACCCACGAAATCAACAAGAGAATAAACCTAACAGCAACACACCCAAGACTGATGTCAATACTAACTGAACTGAACAGCAAGAGTCTATCGCAAACTGAGAGACAAAAGAGCATTAAAGCCTCAAAACAGCTTTCAATATAACAACGTCTTTAAAATACACAATGCACACATGTGAATGACAATAAATGAAATTTCAAGAAATACCTGCAAATCTTATGAATTCTGAGAGAGACAGGAGAACTTGCCGACATTTACATTTCATCAGCCTGCAAAAATTATAACTGGACATGAGTTGAAGAAATGCTGAGGAATGAAATGTTGCCGGAAATGTTCCATGATAAAATGAAACTCATCCCCTATAACAGACATATTGCATTTTTAACACATTCTTTCTTCCCGTGGTATGTTATGGAAACCTCCAACTTCAATGGGAAGCAAAAGATCTTAGTATAAAAAAGTAATGATCAAAAAGATTCTAAGAGCTTTTGCCATTGCATGTTTTTGGTGCTGAAAAGTTGTGACAAAGTGCGTCAAGGCACAACTTGGAACTGAAGCCAGAAAGTTGACAAAAATGATTGAGGAGCTTCTAAAATGCTGAGGTAGTGCATTATATTGAACGTACATTGATTAAAGAATTATATTTTGGGGTTTTTCTTTTTCATGGGGGGTGGGGGGGGGGGGGTGGGGGGGGCTAAGGCAGTTCGTCGTAAATGACGACAAACTGTGTCAAGCCCCGGGGGGGGGGGGGGATCGTAAATGACGACGAATTGTGCTGCTACGTTGAACTGTGTCTGACAACTGTTTTAACCTATGAACTGGTTCTGTGCCAAAAGTAGATTTTGCCGCTGTCAGAATCAATAACGTCTGTTAAGTTAAAGTTAAAGTCTGTCCCGAGCCTAAGGTTCATCAGGCCGGTGCTTATCCCGGTTTCTGTGGCGTTTTAGCGACTGAGAGTCATAGACTCCCCCTGGATAGGACGCCAGTCTATCGCAGGGTTAACCCTCAACACAAGGTTGGTACCCCATTTACACCTGGGTGGGGTGAGAAAATAGCCGTAAAGTGCCTTTTCCAAGGGCACAACGCCATAGCCGAAAGCTGGGATCGAACCCGCAACCTTTAGATTACGAGTCCAACGCCCTAACCACTAGACTACAGCGGCGGCTCAATGACGTCAACTCATCATTAATTTTGTCAATATTGACGTCTTCCTGCTCAGTTTCAGTAATTAGATCTATGATTTTTAGCTTTAATAGTTCGGAAATAAACAGTCTTTCAGACTCAGTTTGAATTGCTTTGGTCGTTTTCCTAGGTGATCATGATTGTGTTGTATCTGGAATATTTAAAGTAGTGCCTGTATCAACTTCTTGTTTCTTTATGCTAATAGTCAGTTCTTCTGGACAGTGCACATCAGACATAACAGCATCAAAGGGTGCAACATAAAAATCATCTAGAAATGGAAAAAAGTCGCATGTACCCAGACCATAACCAAGTATAGCATTACCACAGCTTGTATAATTACCCACCCCCTCATCCCTTCCAAAAGGACCATTAAAGATGAACAGACACTGGGCTTTACAAACATCAAGCAGCCGATATCCATAGTTAATGACTGGGTGCCACCCTGTGACTGACTGAGTTTGGGATCAGTGCTACAATCTGTCAGAATAGGAACATTCTGATCTATCTCATCCCGATCTATTTCGATATTAACTCTATCGCATTTGTAGTTTGGATTAAAATCAACCAATAACAATGCAGGGTAGTCACTATCTTTTCCTCTAATGGTCAAGGAGAGAAGTTTGAATGTCATCAGATAAATCAACACTACTATAGAAGTTTGAATATCATCAGATAAATCAACACTACTATAGAAGTTTGAATGTCATCAGATAAATCAACACTACTATAGAAGTTTGAATATCATCAGATAAATCAACACTGCTATAGAAGTTTGAATATCATCAGATAAATCAACACCACTATAGAAGTTTGAATGTCATCAGATAAATCAACACTACTATAGAAGTTTGAATATCATCAGATAAATCAACACTACTATAGAAGTTTGAATATCATCAGATAAATCAACACTGCTATAGAAGTTTGAATATCATCAGATAAATCAACACTACTATAGAAGTTTGAATATCATCAGATAAATCAACACCACTATACCTTGAACCCTCTGGAAGAGTAGAAACTGCTCGGTTTGTAAAATCCTGCATTTTTTGATGGTTTGGGAATTTTTCTTTTTATATGCCACTTCATCTCACATTCGATTTCTCTGCGTGAAATTCGGGCTGATCTCCCTTCCATGGGAGAGCACGTCACCACAAGTGCAGCGCCACCCATTATTTTTCTATCTTTTTCCTGTCTGCAACTGTATTTCTTTCCCCATCAGAGTGGGGCTTTTTACCACAGAATTTTGCCAGGGACAACCCTGTGGTTGCCGTGGGTTCTCTATCTTGCGCTAAATAATGATGTGTCACACACGGGACCTCGGTCTATCATCTCATCCGAAAGACTAAGCACCCAGACCACAACTCATTGTTTAATGGATGGGGGAAAGTTGTGGGGGCCCAAATGGGGATTCAAACCCCCACACACTCTGACCCGGACTTTTCGCTTTCTAGGCAGGCGCGTTACCTCTAGACCACCGATGCACCAGTCTGTTACCTGCTAATCTATATATTATAAAATCATAAAACATGACTGTGTTTTCTTAGTACAAGCACAGAATGGACTATACTACTCTTCCGAAAAGTGGAACAGGTATTAATGCGTGCGCAAGAGACTCTGCGTGCGTTGATAAACGTGCCGTCAGTTTTATAGTCTGAGAGATTGTCTGGGAGGAGTGGGTCGGCACTGATAAAGGGGAGAAAACCCCCTTGAAACAGGATCATTCCTTCTCCTCCTCGCTCTCAAACGCTGAGACAGACAGAACACTGAACAAGGAAATGGTTTAATGGCAAACGCTGAGACAGACAGAACACTGAACAAGGAAATGGTTTAATGGCAAACGCTGAGACAGACAGAACACTGAACAAGGAAATGGTTTAATGGCAAACGCTGAGACAGACAGAACACTGAACAAGGAAATGGTTTAATGGCACTTCGGCCTTTAGACCACAGTACAACCAATTGGGAGACGGGTAGGGTAATGCAGGAACATGTTGATAAATTTCAAAACATACAAAAGTCAAAAACTCAGGGATAGAAAAAAATACCATGAAAAATTGAAACCGAAATCACTGAAAGATGAAGACACCAGAAAGGAAACTAGCGTTGTGCAATATGAACATGTGCTTGACCCTGGCTGAAAATCTTAGACATCTCGAGTGCACTATCAGAGAGAGAGAGAGAGAGAGAGAGAGAGAGAGAGAGAGAGAGAGAGAGAGAGAGAGAGAGAGAGAGAGAGAGAGAGAGAGAGAGACAGAGACAGAGACAGAGACAGAGACAGATAGACAGACAGACAGACAGACAGACAGAGAGAGACACTGACACTGACACTGACACATTTTATTGCTTTAAAGCTGTACAAGCTCATCAAGCATGCATCGCGAAAGATCGAATCGAACACGACGCGAAATGCTTGACATGGAAACCATAACAGTTTTTCTTTTTTATATCGGAATTGACAAAATTTGTCAGTGACTGTCACTTCATATGTACACACCAAGCAGCACACTGGTCCACGGTACACGGCCGTCATCACCCCAGGTAGAACCAGATGAGGTCACGGAGCACCTGTAGTTTGCGCAGAGCACGTGCCTGTGTGTCGGGGTACGCAGTTCTGCCAGCACGCCTTCCCCTCCGTAGGTTGTCCAGTTTCGTCACCTCTTCTGTCAGCATGTTCTTTCTGTCTTGTTTGACATACCAGAATACACAGTCATTCTCACTTTCTGTATGTGCCTTGCAGGAAAATTCTAACACTATGTCATCTGACTCACAGAGTAAGAGATCGCCGTTTTCCGTGGTATGAAGTATAACTTTTCTGAATAACTTATTTCGGTCTCTGTCTCTTAATCGTCGTTGCACTGTTTTGTTGGTCATGGTAGAGACGTAATCATTTACTACACCTGCGTTGAACCCATCTATTGTCTTCTCGATCCTATTTCCTCATTCGTGTCCAGTTCTGGAACAGCCAGAGAGACCCTGACGTCGCAATCAGCGGCACACGAAGTGTCTTGTACGTTCTGCACGTGCAACACACCTGACACACCCCCTTCACTGTCTGACTGGTCTGTTTGTGTTGTCAGGTGTGTAGGGTTGAGATTCTCCTGTGTGCATGGCGATTCAAACACATTTTCAAGCACAGGCGACACATTTGGCACTGAGTCACCTGGTGTCTGGCCACTCACTTGATTTTGCTGCTGTTGCTGTTCATGTTGTTGCTGTTGTCGTCGTTGGTCTCGGCGTATCTGGCTTGGTGGTTTGCGCCTAAAATATTGAGTCTGGCTGTTTTGGTTCAGCACTGGGCCTGCCATATTTGTTGTTGTCACTGGGGGCTTGCTGGCTTGAGTCGTAACACGACAACAGTGCTGTCGTCTTCGCAACCACAGACTTTCCAACTCGTTAGTGCATTGTCCGTTAGCAGGGCACTCAGCATAGTTTCTACAGTCCTTGGAAGTCCAATAACTGGCATGGTGCTGTTGTAAATGGGAAAATTCACTGCAGTTTTTGATAAATGCGCC
>CM060346.1:2109663-2112163 GCA_030674155.1 Stramonita haemastoma
AAATTACATGTTACCATGAAGGCGAAGTGTGTGCAACGGAGCGTTTTCGACCACTACCCAAGGAAACAGAGCATCGACAATTCACAGGTGTGTCTCTAAATAGAAACACGACGCTGCGATTGTCGCGCTCTCATCACATGGGAGATAATCTACTTACCACCCCATCACAAAAAGATGCATATTAAATACATATCTGATCGTAACAGCTAGTGAAGAAAGGACTTGGGTCAATATTGCTATCTTTTTGTGAATAGAATGCAAAAACGTATCTATACAAACTATGCTTGTACTCACCATTTGTTACTTCGAGCAGATCTTGCAATGGTACATTGATTCTTCTTCTTCTTTTCTCATGACCGGAACGGTCGTGGAGGAGACATGAGAGACGATTCTGCAGCCAGCCGCGCCATCCAGCCCTGTCCTCCGCCTTCCGAATGAGTGTTGGACTGTCCAGGGGGTCCACTCCTTGATGTTATCCATCCAGCTTTTGGTTTGTCTGCCTCGGCGTCTGCCACCCTCTAGCATTCCTTGTAGGACTGTCTTGGGGAGGGTGTTGTGGCGTGTGACATGGCCGAACCATGCCAGCTTCCTTTCTTGACAGTGGCTAGTAGGGGTTCCTGAGGGCCAGCCAGCAGTGCGACTTGACTTCGCACAAAGGTGTTTGTTTTCCGATCCTTCCAGGAAATTCCAAGCAGTCGCCTGAAGCATTTTGTCTCGAACGTCTGGATCCGCTTGGTGGTTTCAGCGGTCATTGTCCAACTTTCGCAGCCGTAGAGCAAGATGGAGATGACCAGGGATCTGAACAATTTGACTTTTGTTTTGAAGCTGATGTTGTCGCTTCTCCATATCTTGTTCAGTTTTGCCATAGCTGATGTTGCCATGGCTATCCTGGTCTTGATCTCTGTGGTGGAGCGTCCATCTTTCGTGAGGGTCGCGCCAAGATATTTGAAAGCGTCTACTTCTTCCAGCTGCTGGCCATTCATGTAGATCTGTGCTGTGGTGCCGTTTGCACTGTTGACCAATACTTTAGTCTTTTCTGTGCTGACTTCCATCCCATATGCGCCTGCTCTGTCTACCAGTCTGTTGGTAAGGTCTTGGAGTTCCTTATTGCTGCCTCCCATGAGATCAATATCGTCAGCGATACATACATTGATACATTTGCTTACAAACTTTTTTCTCAAGCTTGTGTGCATGTAACATTTCCATAGAAAGTGGGTTTTATTTTCAATTTTCATTATACAAAATAGGCACAGAGAGAGAGAGAGAGAGAGGAGAGAGAGAGAGAGAGAGAGAGGAGAGAGAGAGAGAGAAGAGAGAGAAGGAGAGAGAGAGAGGAGAGAGAGGAGAGAGAGAGAGTGAAGTATTTGGGTGCTGAGAGTAGTGATGATGTTGTGTGTGTGGGTGTGTGGTGTGGTGTGTGTGATGTGGTGGTTGTGTGTGTGTTGTGTGTGTGTGTGTGTGTGCTCTGTGTGTGTGTGTGTGTGTTATTAGTGTGTGTGTGTATTTTTTTATTCTTCTTTTATTGAAGATATGTAATAAGCACGGGGGTGTATGGGGTGCTTAAGGAGAGGTGGTACCTTTGTAAACCTGGCAGTAGCATCCTTCGGGATGGACGGGAGCACTGGTCCTCACTTGGCACTCAACTCTCACTTCTGGGTCTGGGTCCTTAACCCACCCACACCCCGGTAACCGCTTCTACTGGCGGGCGAAACGTTGTGAGGGGCTGGTGCATTCTTATCCACCAGTAGGAGTCTTGGAGAGGAGATGGGCGCCACCAAGCTTCCTCAAGCCCACTGCAAGGACATGATGAGAAAAACAAAACAGAAAGACATGCCGGATCGGTCGAGGCCCGGATCAACAACGACCGCGCTACCCACTGCAAGCCTCCAGGGTGGGAGCGACAAGTGTGCTACTGGGGCAGAACCAAGTCTAAAGCTTCCAGCTAAAGGGGCAACCATTGGTACATGGAATGTAAGGACTCTGTACCAAACAGGAAGAGTACAGGAACTTACACATGAATTACAGAGGTATAAATGGGACATCATAGGGCTTGCGGAAGTCAGATGGATTGGCTTCGGAGAAACAACCACGCAAGACGGCCACAAAATATGGTACAGCGGAGAAGAGAAACTACATCAACATGGAGTAGGCTTTATTGTCAGGAAAGGATTGTGTCAAGCATCATCAGCTGCACACCAGTATCCAGCAGACTCATCTCAATCAGAGTTTCTGCAAAACCCCAGAATCTCACCATCATCCAAGTGTATGCTCCAACATCTGACTACGATGATGATCAGATAGAAAAATTCTATGAAGAACTTGAAAACGTCATCTCCAAAACGCCCCAAAAAGACATCCTTATTGTGGAAGGCGACTGGAATGCAAAGGTGGGACCTGATGCCTATGACACCTGGGCAGGAACCACAGGACGATTTGGACTGGGAGAAACAAACGACAGAGGACAGCGGCTGCTGGAATTCGCAAAGAAGCACAAACTGAC
>CM060346.1:2117163-2124663 GCA_030674155.1 Stramonita haemastoma
TCATAGAGAGAGACAGACAGAAACAGATAGAAAGACAGACATTCAGAAACAGATAGAAAGACAGACATTCAGAAACAGAACATGTAAACGGAACGATTGATATTTTCACTGAATCACACGAACGATTCCAGTCTCAAAATGGTTGCTACACTTTAAACAAATCTTTATTGCTTTTTTTATATTTTTCGTCTTCCTCTAGTCCCATTTCGTTGCTTTTCCCAACCCGAAAAACATCGAAGCAAAGAAAAAGAAAATCATAAAAATTTCGTAATTTTGAATATAAACAAGCGTTCAGAGCATAACTTGGTCTTGCAGTTTCATATCATTTCCAATTCAAATGAAAGATTATGTTGCTTGTCTAGTTTTTTGAAAGAAAAACAAACATAATTTTTTTCAATCAAACTCTAAGCGACACATTCTTAACATCAATTGTGATCTCTTTGTAATATTTCTGTATTAACAGCAGCAGCAACAACAACAACAATTCAATAAAGAAAACAACAGCAAAAAAATTAAAACAACAAATCACATAGCAAAACAGATGAAAGCAGTCATTAAAAGAATAACAGTAATTTAGCATTCACATCATATATATATATATATATATATATATATATATATATATATATATATATATATATATATATATATATATATATATATATAGGGTGGTGACTATTGTAGTTGTGGTGGTGGTACTAGTGGTGGTGGTGGTGGGTGTTTGTTTTTTTTTTTATTCTTTCCTGTTATTGCTAATGTTGTTGTTGCTCTCGTTGTTGTTTTTGTTATGTTGTTGTTGTTGTTGTTGATTCTGTTTTCCTGTTTAGTTGTTGCCATTGTTGTTGTTGTTGTTGTTGTCACTGTCGTTGTTCTTGTTGTCATGAAACATGATGGTATACACTTCACACTCATTGATACCAATCTGCTGATAAGAATTGTTGTTGACATCATCATGTCTTGTAATTATGCTCTGCTTCATAAAAAAATCTAGTTAAATGCTATAACACATTATTATGTCGTAATATGCTCTGCTTCATAAATAGAAAAAAGCATCTACTTCAACCAGCATATGACAGATTGTTATCCCCCCTCTAAACATGCGTTTCCTCCTCTTCTTCTAGTTAACCCATATGACACATTGATATCTTTCTCAATATTATCCCCCTTCAAACGTGATTTGCCGCCCCTCTTCTTCTAGTTAACCCATATGACATTGATATTTTTTCAATATTTTTTGGCCCTCTAACATGAGTTCCTTCCCCTTTTACTAGTTAAACCATAATCATGACAAGTTGCTATTTTCTTTCTCGCAATACTATTCCCCCTTCAAACATAATTTACCCCCCTTCTTCCCCCCCCCCCCCCCCCCTTCATTTCTTCCTGTTGGCGTTTTCTTTTTCCTGTTGCTGGTGTTTTCATTGTGGTGTCTCTGTTGCTGCCCCCAGCTGTAGGAATGGTCACATTCAGCCTGCACCACTGTGGTTCATCCACCATGGAGGTAGCGATATTCCGACTTCGGGATAATGAAAAAATCTTCTTTTGCCCTTCTTTTCCGACGACTACTTATATATATATATATATATATATATATATATATAATATATATATATATATATATATATATCTGTGTGTGTGTGTGTGTGTGTGTGTGTGTGTGTGTGTGTGTGTGTGTGTGTGTGTGTGTGTGTGTGTGTGTGTGTGTGTGTGTAGTGTGTGTGGTGTGTGTGTGTGTGTGTGTGTGTGTGTGTGTGTGTGTGTGTGTGTGTGTGTGTGTGTGTGTGTGTGTGTGTGTGTGTTCTTCGGCTACAGCTGCAAGGTTCTCCAGAGGTGATGTTTTTTTCTTGGCGTATACAAAACCAGTTTGATTCCGCCATGAAGGTAGCCACAGGCCGACTTCAGAGGATTAAGAAAGAATTCTTCCTTGCCGCTTTTCTGTGCATAGCTGTTGGTTTATTGGTTTATTTTTCATTTTCGTTCTTATGATTGTTTTGTGTGCATTTGTGACTTGTTTCTTGTTTATTGTCCACTATGAAAGTAGCTGCATGTCGTCTTCAGGAATAAGTATCTACATCTCTGCACTAACCTGCTCGAAAAGCTTCACGAAGAAAATGAAAGCATCATTTAAAAGTATGCTTCAGCCATGTACAACTAATACTTATGCTCTGTGCTTCAGTCATGTACAGTTAATACTACCGCTCTATGTATCGACACAAACAGGAAAGCAGATAATGTACAATGTCTACACACACATGACAACAATCAGATGGATACCTGCCCCGAAAAAATAACAAACTAAACAAACAAAACAAAAACCGCACAAAAAATTGACACAACGCAGCCGAGTATAATAATAATAATAATAATAATAATAATAATGATAATAATAATAATAATAATAATAATAATAATAATAATAATAATATAATATATAATAGCAGTAGTAGTAGTAGTAGTAGTAGTAGTAGTAGTAGTAGTAGTAGTAGTAGTAGTAGTAGTAGTAGTAATGATAATATAATAATAATAATAATAATAATAATAATAATAAATAATAATAATAATAATAATAATAATAATAATAATAATAATAATAATAATAACAATAACAACAATAACAATAATATAATACAGACATGATGTCCGCTCACCAATTGTTTCACAGCCCAAACCAAACCCATTGTTCTGGTAAACACAGAAAATAGCAAAACGCTTTTCATTAAAATAAAATGTTACCCCAACATCCAAACTATTACACAACAGTAATGCCCACCTCCACCTCCCCCTCCCCCTCCCCCTCCTCTCCACTCTCCCTCTTCCCATCCCACCTCTCCCCAACACCTACACCCCCCCCCCTACCCACCCAACCCCTACACCCCCTCCCTACCCACCCAACCCCTACACCCCTTCTCTACTTCTTCTTTCTTCCCCCCTCAGTGCCGTCACACAGGTTCATGACGCCACATGACGTAGCTCTGTCTTAGCTTCGAAGGCGAAAAACTTCGAACGTTCGCTCTACTACCTTCCTTCTTCTTCTTCTTTCTTCCCCTCTCTTCTTCTTCACTTCTTCTTGCATCTCTGCTCTTCTTCTTACTTTTGCTTAACTTCATGTCTTCTTCTTCTTCTTCTTCTTCTTCTTCTTCTTCTTCTTCTTCTTCTTCTTCTTCTTCTTTGCAATTCTTCTTCTTTGCAATTCTTCTTCTTTGCAATTCTTCTTCTTTGCAATTCTTCTTCTTTGCGATTCTTCTTCTTTGCAATTCTTCTTCTTTGCGATTCTTCTTTGCAATTTCTTCTTCTTTGCATTCTTCTTCTCTTGCGATTTCTCTTCTTCTTGCGATTCTTCTTCTTTGCGATTCTTCTTCTTTGCAATTCTTCTTCTTCTTCTTCTTCTTCTAGCTGTTTGAAGGCGGCACACCAGCAGTAGCCAGAGGGAGAGGGCCGGGTGGTTAAACCCCAGTTTTGTTAGAGGGAGTGGGGAGACAAAGAGAGAGGGAGGGTGAGGGTGAAGGGAGGTGGAGGGAGGGTGGAGGGGTGTGAGGTGAGAAGGGAGAGAGGGGAAGGAGGGGAGGGGTGGGTGAGTGGGTGTTGTGGGTTGTTTTTGTTGTTGTTGTTTTTTGTTAATGTCGCTGGTTAGAGTTCGGCCATGAACCTTTGCATCTCTCTCATGTAGCGCGTCATCTCCAGGCCCCGTGACGTATCTGGGGACAGAAGCAACACAATCATGACGTCACTGGCAATTTGACGACTCCAGTTCGACTCCCGTCAGAGTGGACTTTTCTCCTGGAGTTAACAATCAGTTAACATCAGTGCTGACTCCACTCTCCCCAAAAGTCTTTCGGATGAGACTGTAAGCCGAGGCCCCGTGTGCGAACGCACGCAGAACATCTTGCGCATACGTTAAATCCTGTTCCGCTTTTCGTAAGAGTAGGCCATCTTGTGCCTGGGGGAACAGATGACAATATTTACACAACTGCATACACACGGGGACTGGATGAAAAAAGCACGTGAGTGCTTATCCCATTATCCTCGTTATAAAAGAACAGAATAAATAAATAATAAATAGATAAGTAAAATAAAACACAGTCACCATAGCCCTTGACTGGTCTGGAGGCAAGACACACAGAGCAGGAGGGATGAGGAGCACGGAGCAAAACTCCAAACTCCCAATTTTAATGAGGGCTTTTATCCATTTCATTTATTCTTTATCATTCTGTATGGAATACGCACTCATGTGCTTTTTTACATCCAGTCCCCATGTGTATGCACTTTTGTAAATGTTACCTGTTCTCACCGGCACACGATGGCCTACTCTTACGAAAAGCGGAACAGGATTTAACGAGTGCGCAAGATGTTCTGCGTGCGTTCGTACACGGGGCGTCGGTTTAAAGTCTCATCCGAAAGACATTGGATAGGCCAGGTTTTTTTCTTTGTTTGTTCTGTTGTTGTGTGTGTTTGTTTGTTGTTGTTTTTTACACCAGGCCCTCATGGGGAAAAATGAAACAAATATGACTAAATCAATGAATTAATAGAATGAATGTAAGACAGCAAAGAAAGCAGTCAGCTACACTGCCGTTCAATCCTTGAAAAATCAGGAAATCACTGAAAGACGACATAAGTTAACCAATCAAATAAATAAATAAATAAATAAATAGATAGATAAATAAAAAAATAACACCAGTCAAACTTCGGAATGCAGCTACCTAAATTGCGGGCATGAGAAACGGATCCAAACTACATCTAGGTTCAATGGTGGTCTAGAGGTAGCGCGCCTGTCTGGAAAGCGAAAAGTTCGGGTCTGTGTGTGCGGTGGTTCGAATCCATGTTTCGGCCCGGAACTTGTCTCCCATTTATTAAACCATGAGTGGTGGTCTGGGTGCTAGTCTTACGGATAAATTGAAGCCCCGTGTGTGTTAAACATCCTTATTCAGCGCCCCTTAGACAACCCACGTCAAGGAGAGAGCTGTCCCTGGCAAAATTATGTTTAAAAAAAAAAAGCCATTTTGACAGGGAAACAAATACAGTTGCAGACAGGGGGAAAAAATGGGTGGCGCTGCGTTTGTGGTGACGCACTCTTCCCTGGGGAAAGGAAAGCAGCTCGACTTTCACACAGGGATACCTGCTGTGACTTAATTTGGTATAAATAGATAAACAAGCACATATACACATAATAATAAATAATAATAAGAGAATAAATGAATAAATAAATAAAATAAATAAAAATAAATAAATAAATAATATAATACGCAAAAATCTCTCCATTTGTGAACCTTGAAACTCAAACCATGAGACCTCAACGCAAAATAACCCCACCAAAAAAAGCGCCATCCCTCCCCCCCCCCCCCCCCCCCCCCCCCAAATTTTCATTTGCTCTGTTTAGTTTCTACTTCATCAACAAAAGTTCCGCCATGTGAAATATGAGTCTAGCATTTATTGATGGGGTGTCATTTGCATTAAGCCTTTAAATGATAGAAGAGGTAGGATATTGAGTTTGGGGCAGGTGATATGTTTTCGGGAGGGGGTGGGGGGTGGTTGGTGAGGGTCTAGTTTTGTTTTGTTTTTGTTTTGTTTGTTTTTGTGTGTTTTATATTATTTATTTATTAGTTCTTTTATATCGAGGATAATGGAATAAGCATTCATGTGCTTTTTTACATCCAGTCCCCGTGTGTATGCAGTTTTGTATATCTTGTCACCTGTTCCCGCCGGCACACAAAGGCCTACTCTCACGAAAAGCGGAACAGGATTTAACGTGTGCGCAAGGTGTTCTGCGTGCGTTCGCATACGAGGCCTCGGTTTAAAGTCTTACCGAAGGACTTTGGGGAGAGTGGAGTTAGCACTGATGTTAACTCCAGGAGAAAAATCTCCCCGGGTTGTCAAATTGCCAGCACAATGCTCTGACCGCTAGGCTATCCGTCCCCCGTGTGTGTGTGTGTGTGTGTGTGTGTGTGTGTGTGTGTGTGGTGTGTGTGTGTGTGTGTGTGTGTGCGTGTGTGCCGGTGTGTGCGTGTGTGGTGTGTGTGTGTGTGTGTGTGTGTGTGTGTGTGTGTGTGTGTGTGTATACTTAACTATAAGTCCCACGTAACATACTCTCTCTCTCTCTCTCTCTCTCTCTCTCTCTCTCTCTCTCTCTCTCTCTCTATATTATTATTATGCTCTGAGATTGGGGTTTAAGTTGAGATATCGAAACAGAGTTTCACAATGACGTTTAATTAAACTTGACGTCATTCCATCACGTCATTCCAATAGACACCCCCTGAAGAAGAGGAAAATGGAACCATTGGGGAACAGCTATGATGGTTATTATGTCTGTTGGTAGTTCCACTTTCCTTTGAGTGGTTTGTATATAATCTCATCATCCATCCCTGCCAGCAACAAAATGGCCTACTCTTCCAAAAGGTGGAACAGTATTTGACTTGTGTCCAAGTCAAGTAGAGTCATTTTATCTTTTATTTCAGATGGTACATTGAATAAAGAAAACTTTTGCTTTTTTTTTTTATCAAGCCATCTATCTTGGAACCGAATTCAACTTCATCAATAATAGTTTTTAATATTTTTTTCTGCTTTATCCAGGATAACGAAAAAAGTGCTCATGCGCTTTCTTAAATCCAGTCCCCGTGTGTGTGCAGTTTTCTCAATTTTTGTCATCCGTTCCCACCGAACTTGCACACAATGGCTTACTCTTTTGAAAAGTGGAACATGTTTTAACGCGTGTTCAAGAATCAAAACTTCAACATTAATGTTTTGTGTGTGCGTTTGTATGTTGAAGATATCATTAATGTTTTGTGTGTGCATCTGTATGTTGAAGATATCATTAATGTTTTGTGTGTGCGTCTGTATGTTGAAGATATCATTAATGTTTTGTGTGTGCGTCTGTATGTTGAAGATATCATTAATGTTTGTGTGTGTTTGTTTGTATGTTGAAGATATCATTAATGTTTTGTGTGTGCGTTTGTATGTTGAAGATATCATTAGTGTTGTGTGTGCATTATGGAGGGTGGGATTAATATTCTGTATGTGTTTGTATGTTGAAGATATTAAAACAACATTAATGTTCTCTGTGTGCTTTTATATTTTGATGATATTTAAATGACAACATTCATGTTCTATGTGTGCGTTTATATGCTGAAGGTATTTTAACGACAATATTAATATTCTCTGTGTGCATTTATATGTTGAAGATATTAAAGGACAGCATTAATATTCTCTGAATGCGTTTACATGTTGTATGTATGTTTTGTCCGTCATGTTCGACGATGACCTCCAAAACAGCAGAGGAGGCAGCTGCTGTTTCGGGACATCTCTCTCGGCCAAGAAGGCATAAAGACAGTCAGCGTTGGAGATGTGATGTCCTGTGTGCGTTTATATGATGAAGATATTTAACGTTGATATTCATGTTTTGTATGAGTTTATATGTTGAAAGTATTAAAAGGACAACATTAATTTACTTCTTATTTTATTTATTTTTAAAATAGAGTTTAATATTAATGTCCTCTGTGTGTGTTTATATGT
>CM060346.1:2129530-2132030 GCA_030674155.1 Stramonita haemastoma
ATAAAACAAATATAAATAAATCAATGAATTAATAGAATGAATGAAAGACAGCAAAGAAAGCAAGTAGTTTCATTTGCCTTCTTTTTCTTGAAAAATCAGGAAATCATTTGAAAAAACGACATAATTTAAACCCAATCAAATAAATTTTTAAAAAAAAAAAAAAATTAAAAAAAAAAAATAAATAAGAAAAAAAAAATAAATAAAAAAAAAAAAAAAAACCACCAGTAAAACTTCGGAATGAGCTCCTTTAAATTGGGGTTTATGAGAAAAAACGGACCCCAAATACATCAGGTCATTGGTGGCCCAAAGGTGCGCGCCTGTCTGGAAAAAGAAAAAAATTTCGGGTCGGGGTGTGTGCGGTGGTTGGGAATTGTTTCGGCCCGGAACTTGTTTTCCCATTTTTTAAAAACCATGAGTGGGGGTTGGGGGTCCCTTGTCTTACGGATAAAATTGAACCCCCCGGTTTTTTGTTTTTTTTAAAACATTTATTCAGCGCCCCTTTTTAGGAAAAACCCACGTAAAGGGGAAGAGCTGCCCCGGGCCCCAAAATTTTTTTAAAAAAAAAAAAAAGCCTTTTTGACAGGGAAAACAAATAAAGTTGCAAAACAGGGGGGAAAAAAAATGGGTTTGGGCGGCGTTTGTGGTGACGCACTTTTTCCCTGGGGAAAAAAAAAGCAGCTCGATTTTCCCCACGGGGATCCCTGCGGGTGACTTAATTTTTGGTTAAAATAAATAAAAAAAAAAAAAGGCAAAAAAATACACGGTAAAAAATAAAAAAAAAATTAAATAAATAAATTAAATAAATAAAAAATAAAAAAAAACGCAAAAAATTTTCCCATTTGTAAACCTTTAAAAACTCAAACCAGGGAGACCTCAACGAAAAAAACCCCCCCCCCCCAAAAAAAAAAACCCCCCCGCCCCCCCCCCCCCCCCCCCCCCCCCCCCCCCCCCCCCCCCCCCCCCCCCCCCCCCCCCCCCCCCCCCCCCCCCCCCCCCCCCCCCCCCCCCCCCCCCTGTGAAATATGGTCTGCATTTATGTGGGGTGTCATTTGCATTGCCTTTAAATGATAGAAGGGGGATATTGAGTTTGGGGCAGGGGATATGTTTTCGGGAGGGGGGGGGGGGGTGGTTGTGGGGTTAGTTTTTTTTTTGTTTTTGTTTTTGGTTTGTTTTGTGTGTTTTTATTTTTTTTATTAGTTTTTTTTATCGGGATTGGAATAAGATTCATGTGCTTTTTTTTCATCCGTCCCCCCTGTTGTAGCGTTTTGTATATCCCTTTTCACTGTTCCCGCCGGCACCAAAAAGGCCCTCCTACGGGAAAAAAAAACGGAACGGGGTTTAACGTGTGCGCAGGTGTTTTGCGTGCGGGTTTGCTCGAGGCCCCCGGTTTAAAGTTTATCGAAGGACTTTGGGGGGGGTGGAGTTGCATGATGTTAACTTCAGGAGAAAAATCTCCCCCGGGTTGTAAAATTTCCAGCCCAAAGCTCTGAACCCCCCTAGGCTTAAACCGTTCCCCCGTTGTGGTTTTGTGTGTGTTTTTGGGTGTGTGTGTGTGTGTGTGTGTGTGTGTGGGTGTGGTGCGGTTGTGGTTTTTGGCTGGTGCGTGTGGGGTTGTGTTGTGGGTGTGTGGGTGTGTGTGTGGTGTGTTATACTTAACTATAAGTCCCCCGTAACTCTTTTTCTCTCTCTTCTCCTCTCCTCTCCCCTCTCTCTCTTCCTCTCTTTTATTTTATGCTCTGAGTTTGGGGTTTAAGTTGAGTATCGAAACAGGTTTTCACATTGACGTTTAATTAACTTGACGTCTTCACCCGTCTTAAATAGCCCCCCTGAAGAAGAGGAAAATGGCCCATTGGGGCAGCTATGTGGTTTTATGTCTTTTGGTAGTTCCACTTTCCTTTGGTGGTTTTGGTATAAAATCTCATCATCCACCTGCCAGCAACAAAATGGCCTACTTTCCAAAAGGGGGAACAGTTTTTTTGATTTGTGCCAAGTAAAGTGGTTTTTTATCTTTTTTTTTCGATGGTACTTAAAATAAAGAAAACTTTTGTTTTTTTTTTTTTTTATCAAAGCCATTATCTTGGAAGAAATTTTAATTTTTTTTGTTTTTAATATTTTTTTTGCTTTATTTGGATAAACAAAAAAGTGTTGCGTTTTTAAATCTTTGGGGTTTTGGGGGTTTTTAGTTTTCTAATTTTTGTCTCCGGGTTTTAGTTGTGGTTTTTTTGAAAATAAATGTTTTTTTCGCGTGTTAAAAAAAAATAAAAAAACCCTTTTGTTTTGTGTGTGCGTTTGTTGTTTAAAATCATTAAAGTTTTGTGTGGGTCTGTATGTTGAAATTATCTTAATTTTTGGTGTGCGTTGTTTGTTGAAGTATCATTAATGTTTGTGTTGGGGTTGTTGTTGAAAGATTCATTAATGTTTTGCGTGTTTGGGTTTTTATGGTTTTAAGATATCATTAAGTTTTGGGGGTTGCGTTTGTTTTGTTGAGATTCATTAGTGT
>CM060346.1:2137030-2142030 GCA_030674155.1 Stramonita haemastoma
AGAGACAGAGAGCAGAGATAAAACAGAGAGAGTGAGAAGAGGAGAGAGAAAAGGAGACAGACAGACAGAGAGACAGACAGGCAGACAGTCAAACAGACGGATGGATGACGCCCCAAACTCATTCATACACATCACAGCGCAACCCCCCCTCCCCCCTCCCTCACCCCCCCAAAAAAAAATAAATAAAATAAATAAAATAAAAAACCCAACCAACACACACATACACAACGCTTCAAAAGGACGCAGTCTGTCAAGCACAAGGGAACCAACTCTCCATCAGGAACATCCTCTGTCACACCGGTGACAAGTTGTCCCCCTTAGAATCAGACAGTGGACGCGGCCAAAATAGGCCTTTAGATTAGAGCGGTGAGTGGCGCGTGCTATGATTTACACTGTACAGGCCTGGAGAGGGGAGGAGGAGGAGGGGGGAGAGGAGGAGAAGGAGGAAGAGAAGCTGGAGGAGGAGGAGAAGAAAAGGAAAGAAGAGGAGGAGGAAGAGGAGGAGGAGGAAGAGGAGGAGGAGGAGGAGGAAGAGGAGGAGGAGGAAGAGGAGGAGGAGAATATGAATTCAAAGAAGAAAGAGAAGTAGTAGGATAAGAAGTAGAGGAAAGAGAAGGAGGAGGAGGAAGAGGAGGAGGAGGAGAAGAAGACGAAGACGAAGACGAAGACGAAGAAGAAGAAGAAGAAGAAGAAGAAGAAGAAGAAGAAGAAGAAGAAGAAGAAGAAGCAACAGCAACAGCAACAGCAACAGCAACAGCAACAGCAACAGCAACAGCAACAGCAACAACAGCAACAACAGCAACAACAAAACTGTGCCTATTAACAAAAATCAGAGCGGAAAAAACAATCAAACAAATAATGTGCATTATTATATCGATGAATAAACACCTTGCCGTTTTTTACTGTAAAACTAACAGTTACAAATACCCACCCACCCCTCCCCCCCAAAAAACAAAACAAAACTCACACAGGGAAAGGACAAACATCAATAATCTAATAATCTTTCAGAGTGTGGGAGGGGGGAAGGACATACGCTGCCTACAAAATTGCACCTGTGCAATAAAATGTACACACATAATTATACATGCATGCGCGAGCATATAAATATGCATGCATTTGATTTATTTTATTTGATTTATTCTTTTATATCGAGGATAATGGAATAAGCACTCTTGTGCTTCTTTTCATCAAGTCCGCGTAAGTATGCAGTTTTGTAAATGTCATCTGTTTCCACCGGCACACGATGGCCTACTCTTACGAAAAGCTGAACAGGATTTAACGTGTGCGCAAGATGTTCTGCGTGTGTTCGCACACTGAGCCTCGGTTTATAGTCTCATCCGAAGGACTTTTGGGGAGAGTGGAGTCAGCACTGATGTTAACTCCAGGAGAAAAATCTCCACGACCGGACTCGAACCCGGGTCGTCAAATTGCCAGCGAATGTTCTGACCACTAGGCTATCCGTCCCCTGCGTGTATGTGTTTGGGTTGTATTATTTTTCTTTTTTTCCAAGTTTTTGCTTATTAGATTTTGTTTCATTTTTTTGTTTTATTTATCTGTTTATTTCTGGTTTTTAAGTATCGTTTTAGTTATCTCTCCTTTATCTTATTCTCTTTTGCCTCGTGTTTTATATTTAGTGTCCAACAATAAATGTCACCCAAACCTTTTTTTCTGGATTAAAATGATTTCTTCTCAGGTTAAAAAAGTGTCTAAGTGGCGAAAAGTTTCTTAATAATGATGTCACTTTATAAACTGAAACTGAACATTCCAATATTTGTTAAAATGTTGGATTAGAAAATCACTGTCTGTCTGTCTGTCTGTCGGTCGGTCGGTCTGTCTGTCTCTCTGTCTGTCTGAGTCTCTCCCTCTCTCTCCCTCTCTCTCCCTCTCTCCCCTCTGTCTGTCTGTCTGTCTCCCATCCAAAGGGAATCGAACTCAGGTCGTCAAATTGCGAGCGCAATGTTCTGACCACTAGGCTATCCGTCCCCCACTACCCTACACCACCTCCAGAGACCATCATGGGGAGCCCTGAAAAATGACTGTGTTAATCTTTTCCCTGACAGCCCCAAACTCCTTCGTCACGATTTACACAAAATAAACATGTACACCAACCACTTGGCTTTGCTTGCTTGCATTTTTTAAGAGGGGGGGGGGGGGGGGGAGGGGATGGTGGTGGTGGGAGGGAAACTGAGAGTCCATCTTCTCTCTCTCCTTCCTTCCCCTTCCCCCCCCCCCTTCTCTCTCTCTCTTCTCTCTCTCTCTCTCTCTCTCTCTCTCTCTCTCTCTCTCTCTCTCTTTGTGAACAGCAACAACAAAGTAATCAGAAAACACACTCGAACACACAAACACAAATAAACAGAGACAGACAGACAGAGAAAGACGCACAGAGACAGACACAAAGAACTAGAAAAAAGAGAGAGAAAGAAAGAGAACCGGAAGTTGTCATCATTCACGACGCAGGCGCAGTCCCCCCAAAATGGAAACGTGATAAATGGAAAAGGTCAACGCCAGTGACTTTGATAGCTGCACGCACGCACACAACAACACAAACAAAAATAACAACACACACACACACACACATTTTTTATCCACACATAAAGTCCGCTTCCTCCTCACCCCCTCCCCCTTCCCCCTTATCTTTTTGGAGACCATAAATCCAACCTTTTTGCTTTCACAAAGATTTACTGCGATTCCACGTGGAGCAGACTACACACGTGACTGGCGTTCATCCCAGATTGCCGACATGGGGATTAAAAGGGGAGACTACTGACAAATAAAGCTATGGCGGGAAAACGGGATTAGAGAGTAAACAACATTTCACATTTGGGTTGTGTTTTTGGGGTTTGGAGGGTTTGGAGGGGGTGGGGGGGGGGGTGGGGGAAGGGGGTTGAGAGGGGTTGAAGTAAGGGGGAAGGGGGTTGGTTGGAGAGGGGGGCAGGAGAGCAGAGAGAGGGGTGGGAGGAATTGTCTAGTGGTTACGTTATTAGATTATGAGGTGGTGGGTTTTGTTGTTGTTGTTTTAAACAGTGTGGGTTTGAAGCATAGTGAGACAGGCTTTCTTCTACACTGTAAGGTGGAAACGTTTAGTGCAAAACGGCTTCTTCTTCGCAATTCTTCTTCGCAATTCTTCTTCTTCTTCTTCTTCTTCTTCTTCTTCTTCTTCTTCTTCTTCTTCTTCTTCTCTCTCTTCTTCGCAATTCTTCTTTTCTTCTTCTTCGCAATTCTTCTTCTTCTTCGCAATTCTTCTTCTTCGCAATTCTTCTTCTTCGCATTCTTCGCAATTCTTCTTCGCAATTCTTCTTCTTCTTCGAAATTCTTCTTCTTCGAAAGTCTTCTTCTTCGAAATTCTTCTTCTTCTTCTTCTACTACCCTTCTCCTTTGTCGAACGGTCAGTGTGCGAAATGGAACAACCAATGCGATGTGCTGCTGTAAAGCACCTGACAAGTCAGGCCTAGCACATCCCACTAACTATAATTTATGTATTTATTTAGTCATTTATCGATTCTTTTATATCGAGAATAATAGAATAAGCACTTATGTGATTTTGTACATCCAGTCCCCCCTGTGTATGCAGCTTTGTCGATCTTATCATCTCTCCCACAGGCATACAATGGCCTACTCTTACGCAAAGCGGAACAGGATTTAACATGTGCTCAAGATGTTCTGCACGCGTTCGCACACGGGGCCTCGGTTTATAGTCTCATCCGAAGGACTTTTGGGGAGAGTGGAGTCAGCACTGATGTGAACTCCAGGAGAAAAATCTCCTCAACGGGATTGGAACCCGGGTCGTCAAATTGCGAGCGCAATGTTCTGACCACTAGGCTATCCCGTCCCCCAGCATAGGGGAATCTTAGCATAAGTAGAAGAAGAATAAACACGTAGGTGAATGGACAAAGAGGGCCCAAAAGCCAAGAAGAAGGTAGTAAAGGTGAAGGTAAAGGTGTCCCATAACCTAGGTGGTCGTAGGGAGCAAGGCATCAGAGACCTCAACTTCTCTAGGGGCCAGCATGTTGAGGGCTGGCGGCGCCCATCTCCTCTCCCTCGCTGCTTTACCTTCCCTGACCCTAGAGGAGGGCAAGGTACCTATTGACAGTTGGGTGAACTAGGGGACTGTACTGAAGCCAAGGTACCTATTGACATAGCGTTCGCAACTACGGGGACTGTTACTGAAGCCAAAGGACTATTGAGCAGGTGAGTGCAGTGTAACTCAGGGGAAAATCTGAACTGAACGCCAAATGGACCATTTTGACAGTAGGTGAGACATAGGGGAACTGTACTAAGTAAAGACAATAACCGTAATGAAGGACAAAGAGGGAAAACTAGGAGGATGGTAATGAAGAAAGGTACCCATAACTAGGTGGTGTAGGGAGGAGCATCAGAACCACCAAGGGACCAGCATGTTGACTGGGGGTTAACTCCCCAGGGCTACTTCCTGACCTGAAGGGCAAGGTACCTATTGACAGGTAGGTGAACTAGGGGACTGTACTGAAGCCAAGGTACCATTGACAGGTAGGTGAACTAGGGGACTGTACTGAAGCCAAGGTACCTATTGACAGGTGGGTGAACTAGGGGACTGTACTGAAGCCAAGGTACCTATTGACAGGTAGGTGAACTAGGGGACTGTACTGAAGCCAAGGTACCTATTGACAGGTAGGTGAACTAGGGGGACTGTACTGAAGCCAAGGTACCTATTGACAGCTGGTGAACTAGGGGGACTGTACTGAAGCCAAGGTACCTATTGACAGGTAGGTGAACTAGGGGACTGTACTGAAGCCAAGGTACCTATTGACAGGTGGGTGAACTAGGGGACTGTACTGAAGCCAAGGTACGCAGACGGTCACCCATTGTGCTACTGACAAAAGTTAGACAAAGTATGAAAGAATGAAAACACGAAAAAAAGAAAGAAGGAAAGAATGAACAACAAACGAAAGATTAAAAAAATAAAAGCTGGAAAAAAAATCCCATAGACAAAACAACCAAACAGAAAATAAAAAAAGCAACCA
>CM060346.1:2159530-2162168 GCA_030674155.1 Stramonita haemastoma
GTTTATCTCTCTGTCAGTATGTCTGTCTGTCTGTTTATCTCTGTCAGTATGTCTGTCTGTCTGTTTATCTCTCTGTCAGTATGTCTGTCTGTCTGTTTATCTCTCTGTCAGTATGTCTGTCAGTATGTCTGTCTGTCTGTTTATCTCTCTGTCAGTATGTCTGTCTGTCTGTTTATCTCTCTGTCAGTATGTCTGTCAGTATGTCTGTTTATCTCTCTGTCAGTATGTCTGTCTGTCTGTCTGTTTATCTCTCTGTCAGTATGTCTGTCTGTCTGTCTGTTTATCTCTCTGTCAGTATGTCTGTCTGTCTGTTTATCTCTCTGTCTGTCTGTTTATCTCTGTCAGTATGTCTGTCTGTCTGTTTATCTCTCTGTCAGTATGTCTGTCTGTCTGTCTGTTTATCTCTCTGTCAGTATGTCTGTCTGTCTGTCTGTTTATCTCTCTGTCAGTATGTCTGTCTGTCTGTTTATCTCTCTGTCTGTCTGTTTATCTCTCTGTCAGTATGTCTGTCTGTCTGTTTATCTCTCTGTCAGTATGTCTGTCTGTCTGTTTATCTCTCTGTCAGTATGTCTGTCTGTCTGTTTATCTCTCTGTCAGTATGTCTGTCTGTCTGTTTATCTCTCTGTCAGTATGTCTGTCTGTCTGTTTATCTCTCTGTCAGTATGTCTGTCAGTATGTCTGTCAGTATGTCTGTCTGTCTGTTTATCTCTCTGTCAGTATGTCTGTCTGTCTGTTTATCTCTCTGTCAGTATGTCTGTCTGTCTGTTTATCTCTCTGTCAGTATGTCTGTCTGTCTGTTTATCTCTCTGTCAGTATGTCTGTCTGTCTGTTTATCTCTCTGTCAGTATGTCTGTCAGTATGTCTGTCTGTCTGTTTATCTCTCTGTCAGTATGTCTGTCAGTATGTCTGTCAGTATGTCTGTCTGTCTGTTTATCTCTCTGTCAGTATGTCTGTCTGTCTGTTTATCTCTCTGTCAGTATGTCTGTCTGTCTGTTTATCTCTCTGTCAGTATGTCTGTCAGTATGTTTATCTCTCTGTCAGTATGTCTGTCTGTCTGTTTATCTCTCTGTCAGTATGTCTGTCAGTATGTCTGTCTGTCTGTTTATCTCTCTGTCAGTATGTCTGTCTGTCTGTTTATCTCTCTGTCAGTATGTCTGTCTGTCTGTTTATCTCTCTGTCAGTATGTCTGTCAGTATGTCTGTCAGTATGTCTGTCTGTCTGTTTATCTCTCTGTCAGTATGTCTGTCTGTCTGTTTATCTCTCTGTCAGTATGTCTGTCTGTCTGTTTATCTCTCTGTCAGTATGTCTGTCTGTCTGTTTATCTCTCTGTCAGTATGTCTGTCTGTCTGTTTATCTCTCTGTCAGTATGTTTCAGTATGTCTGTCTGTCTGTTTATCTCTCTGTCAGTATGTCTGTCGTTGTCTGTCAGTATGTCTGTCTGTCTGTTTATCTCTCTGTCAGTATGTCTGTCTGTCTGTTTATCTCTCTGTCAGTATGTCTGTCTGTCTGTTTATCTCTCTGTCAGTATGTCTGTCTGTTGTTTATCTCTCTGTCAGTATGTCTGTCTGTCTGTTTATCTCTCTGTCAGTATGTCTGTCTGTCTGTTTATCTCTCTGTCAGTATGTCTGTCTGTCTGTTTATCTCTCTGTCAGTATGTCTGTCTGTCTGTTTATCTCTCTGTCAGTATGTCTGTCAGTATGTCTGTTGTCTGTTTATCTCTCTGTCAGTATGTCTGTCTTTGTTTACTCTTGTCAGTATGTCTTCTGTCTGTTTATCTCTGTCAGTATGTCTGTTGTCTGTCTGTTTATCTCTCTGTCAGTATGTCTGTCAGTTGTTTATCTCTCTGTCAGTATGTCTGTCTGTCTGTTTATCTCTCTGTCAGTATGTCTGTCAGTATGTCTGTCTGTTGTTTATCTCTCTGTCAGTATGTCTGTCTGTCTGTTTATCTCTCTGTCAGTATGTCTGTCAGTATGTCTGTCTGTCTGTCTGTTTATCTCTCTGTCAGTATGTCTGTCAGTATGTCTGTCAGTATGTCTGTCTGTTGTTTATCTCTCTGTCAGTATGTCTGTCTGTCTGTTTATCTCTCTGTCAGTATGTCTGTCAGTATGTCTGTCTGTCTGTTTATCTCTCTGTCAGTATGTCTGTCTGTCTGTTTATCTCTCTGTCAGTATGTCTGTCTGTCTGTTTATCTCTCTGTCAGTATGTCTGTCTGTCTGTCTGTTTATCTCTCTGTCAGTATGTCTGTCTGTCTGTCTGTTTATCTCTCTGTCAGTATGTCTGTCTGTCTGTCTGTTTATCTCTCTGTCAGTATGTCTGTATGTCTGTCTGTTTATCTCTCTGTCAGTATGTCTGTCTGTCTGTCTGTTTATCTCTCTGTCAGTATGTCTGTCTGTCTGTCTGTTTATCTCTCTGTCAGTATGTCTGTCTGTCTGTCTGTTATCTCTCTGTCAGTATGTCTGTCTGTCTGTCTGTTTATCTCTCTGTCAGTATGTTGTATGTCTGTTTATCTCTCTGTCAGTATGTCTGTATGCTGTTTATCTCTCTGTCTGTTGTTTATCTCTCTGTCTGTCTGTTTATCTCTCTGTCTGTCTTTTATCTCTCTGTCGTTGTTGTTGTTTTTTTCTCTCTGTCTGTCTGT
>CM060346.1:2162268-2169768 GCA_030674155.1 Stramonita haemastoma
AATCCTGTTCCGCTTTTCGTAAGAGTAGGCCATCGTGTGCCGGTGGGAACAGATGACTTTACAAAACTGCATACACACGGGGATTGGATATAAAAAAGCACAAGAGTGCTTATTCCATTATCCTCGATATAAAACAGTTAATCAAATAAATCAATATGAAATCTCTCTCTCTCTCTCTCTCTCTCTCTCTCTCTCTCTCTCTCTCTCTCTCTCTCTCTCTCTCTCTCTCTCTCTCTCTCTCTCTTCTCCATCTGTCTCTCTCTCTCACTCTGTCTCTGTCTCAGTCTGTCTGTCTGTCTGTCTGTGTCTCTGTCTATGTCTGTCTCTCTCTGTCTCTGTATTTCTCTGTCTCTGTCTCTGTGTGTCTGTGTGTCTGTCTGTCTGTCTCTCTCTCTCTCTGACTTACAAACTGCCTATACAGAACTGAAAACACAAGCTTTTATATTTGTTTCCACAGAATTTTATTGATTATTTAGGGAAAAAAGCTCAGCACACAATATCCAAAATAGTAAGCAGCTATTGAATGCAAACAAAAGATTACAGAAAAACGAAAACACTGCAAATCATTTTGGGGACTCCTTAAACAGATATTTACATAAAACAGACCAGCCTCCATGGTGTACTAGTTAGCGCATTGAATTCATGGCTGAAAGTTGGGGAAGGTCGTGGGTTTGAATCCTGTAAAAGCAAGTTTCTTTTTTCAGATGCTAAACGGTTTCTACCCAGAATGAGCTTGCTATGGGCTCTACCCAGAATGAGTTTGCTATGGGCTCTACCCAGAATGATTTTGCTATGGGCTCTACCCAGAACGAGTTTGCTATGGGCTCTACCCAGAACGAGTTTGCTATGGGCTCTACCCAGAACGAGTTTGCTATGGGCTCTACCCAGAACGAGTTTGCTATGGGCTCTACCCAGAACGAGTTTGCTATGGGCTCTACCCAGAACGAGTTTGCTATGGGCTCATTTGGAAGGTTGGGACAACACAGTTGAAGATTATCCACCGTACAGGTGTAACTGTGAGAGTGTTGCCCACATGACCTGACCTCTACTGCAAGTGTCTTTAACTCTAGGGTTTGGTTGACACTCCATGTTATGACAGGAAGCGTAGAGTACAGCAGGTGGAGCTCTGCGTATGCTTGGTAAGAACAGGTATCACTGAACACCCCTGAAGTGACCCAGCATCAGTGAAGGGCCCTTCTGGTTGGTGGCCTTATGGCAGCTTGACGCTGATCCACTCACTGTGGGTGTCTGGTCTTGAGGATACAACATGTCAAGCCTGGATGACTGAGCAGTGAGACTGGAATGAGCAGCATGGGAACAGCAGGACAGGTATGTCACAAACATGAGGCAGCAAAACAGTACCTTTTCTCTGATCAGCTTTGTAATAACTCTTTAATCAAAGGAGGGGTCCTTGAAAACAGTCAGCAACTACACAATACAAACCCTAGGACCACACACATAAATCACCTGAAGCAGCAGATCACAGCAAATCCTTGTCATGACTTGGGTATTGGGAACTTTGGAAATTTGAATGGGTGGTATAGAGGTAACACACTGGCCTAGAAAGCAAAAGGTCAGGATTTGAAATATGTGGTTTTTTAATCATCAGTTCTGCCCAAAACTTTTCCCCATTCACTATACCGCGAGTGGCATTCTGGGTGCTAGTTTTTCATTGAGATGGTAAACTGAGGTCTCATGTGTAACACACATTAAATGTATGTAAAAGAACCCACAACAACAAGATATTTTTCCCTGGCAAAATCATGAAACACAAAGCCACACTGATGAAGAAACAAAATTCATACATATGCAGGCAGGACGAAAACAAGTGGGGATGCTCTTGTGGGGACATGCTCTCCTGTGGACAGTGGCCCAAGTTTCACACACTAAACTCTGCTGTGACTGAAAACTACACACTCTGAACAGCAGACTGACACGTACCTGCCTACAAGACAAAACATCGTCTGGGAGCAACATGGACCATCAGCACTATATCGTATATGGCCAGGAATTGTAGTTTTGCTTTCTGATTACAGGCAATATTGAAACATCTGATTATGTATTATACAAGTAACAACAACTAGACACAATGCAAACGAAACCTAAACCACCGCCATCACCAACACAGTAACAACAACAACAGCAACAACAGCAACAACAACAACAACAGCAACAACCTTTTGCAGGGGTAAGAGATGGGGTAGGGTCATGATACCAAAAGCATGCACTGCAGTAATGTCTCTGGAGCACACCAGATAAACACAAGGACATTGAAAAAACAGCGATCATCATCCTAAACTGTATCCTAGAAACCAATGGCTTGACATTTTGCTCCTATATTAAGGACAGACGTCACTCTTCTGGTTTAGTGTTCACTATTTCATGTTGTCACCTTGTCTCTCACAGGGATCAAGGCCAAGTTGCATGGAGGCTACACTGTTTGTTTTATGTGATGTGTTGGTCCTGTGTGACGTAGGCAGGATCAAAGGGTGACGTCCTAATCTGGACTACACGTGGAGTTGTGTTGGCCCATGTCTTCTGCCCCTGTTGCTGTATGTAAAGGTCAAGGTAAGGTCATTGACCACAGTGGGGTCTTCTTTTCTTCAGGTCAGTTCCCGTCTGTTTCCCTGTCCTCCTTTTCCTGTGTGCTGAGTCAGTCAGTGTGGTCAGCACCCAGTGCTTGATATTGTGAGCCTTTCTGAGGGGACAGTGCTGCTTGATATTGTGAGCCTTTCTGAGGGGACAGTGCTGCTTGATATTGTGAGCCTTTCTGAGGGGACAGTGCTGCTTATTTATTCTTTTATTCTTTTATATCGAGGATAACAGAATAAGCAACATGTGCTTTTTTTCATCCGGTCCCCGTGTGTATGCAGTTTTTGTAAATATTGTCATCTGTTCCCACCGGCACACGATGGCCTACTCTTACGAAAAGCGGAACAGGATTTAACGTGTGCGCAAGATGTTCTGCGTGCGTTCGCACACGGGGCCTCGGTTTAAAGTCTCATCCGAAGGATGATATTGTGAGCCTTTCTGAGGGGACAGTGTTGCTTGATATATGTGAGCCTTTCTGAGGGGACAGTGCTGCTTGATATTGTGAGCCTTTCTGAGGGGACAGTGCTGCTTGATATTGTGAGCCTTTCTGAGGGGACAGTGCTGCTTGATATTGTGAGCCTTTCTGAGGGGACAGTGCTGTTTGATATTGTGAGCCTTTCTGAGGGGACAGTGCTGTTTGATATTGTGAGCCTTTCTGAGGGGACAGTGCTGTTTGATTGATAATGTGAGCCTTTCTGATGGGACAGTGCTTTTTTGTTGATGCGTTATTGCATTTTATGTAGTTGTTGTGCTTGAATTAGGGTCTGCTGCTGTTGCAGTTGTTGCTGTTATCTGTTTGCAAGATATCCCAAAAAAAAACAAACGTATCACTTCTTAAAAGCCTGTCTTATATACATTTTGGATTATCCACAAATATATCCCAATATCCATATATGTGTATATGGAATAAAAGGAAAAAAAGTTGTTATGTTTTGTAATAAAGGACACAGCACCCTCCTTGTACATATTTACATTATATACAATTGTACATGCAGAGTTACTAAAGTCTTTGATATCAGTTCTTTATTTTGTATTGTTTCTATAGTTTTTGTTTTGCTTTACATTATACTGTACTGTTATGGTTAAAAACTAAATCAAACATGCTATTTTTAGTCATGGCATAATTATGTCTTTGAATGGCAGTTTGACTGATGATTTTTTTTCCAGGGACAGTACTTTGCCTTGAATGCAGAGCTACCCAATCAGATTGAAATGAAAACAAATAAACACAAACTTTTGAAACCCTAATTTGAACATTTTAAGAGTAGCTTTGAGTGATTTATTTGACCAGGAAGAACTTTCTTGTTGCTATGGATTCTTCTATGTGTACTAGGTGTATGTTGCACATGGACCTATGTTTATCTTATCTAAAAGACAAGTGCCAGACCATAGCTCCTATAAAGCCCAGTGAAGGGGGAAATATGAGGCTTCAGATGGGAATCAAACCCACAGTCTATCACTGTCAACAATGGTGCAATACCACTGGACCACTTCTCTGTGATGTTTCATTTCTTGTTTTACATATAGCATATTGTAAGCTTGGTGTGAATTGAATTAATTAATTATGTTAACTCCTACCATACTGGACAAGTCCTCAAGAGTAGGGTTACTGGCAACTGTTTTACAAGAGTCAAGATCTCAAGATAGTTATTCCAGTCATCTCCCTGATTGCTTTGAAACTGTGCAGTCTTTCTATCAGACTGGTACATAGGGGCCATTTCCACTTCCACTTCAACCTCTGCATGTCTAGCAAATCAGCACACCCCTCTGATGTGTATCACAGCACATCCATTTTAAAGAAAATCTATATCACAACACTTAGATTGCACAAACTTTGAAGCTTGTGTGCATAAAATTTCCATTTTCTAGTGAAAAAGTTGATATCCATTGAAAAAAAAAGTTAGCTTGTCAATGATTACATAGCCACTACACCATATAGCTGTGAACTCCTACTAAAGGAAAACCACACATAGGAATGTAAGAGAGTGGAGATAGTTGATCTCCTAGCTCTGAGAGAAACTATGGGCTATGGAGAATGTGGCCTCTGTGGAGAGGCTTTACACATTCTACAGGTCACCTCCTCCTCCTCCTCTTGCCTTCCTCCTCCTCCTCGTCTTTCCTTCCTTCTCCTCCTCTTTCCCTCCTTCTTCTCTTTCTCTCTTATCTCCACTTTCTCCTTGTTCTCCTCCTCAAAAAGACAGTTGCCATACTTCACAAATTCTAATAAAGATCTTTGCAGTGCAAATCAACCAGTCTTTCAAAATCTGTTCCCTGTCACAAGCAGACCTACAATCCACTGTCACAGTACAGCACTCTGAAAGTTGACGTAGACAAGCAAACTCATGCACTGCCTGGTTTTACTATCCAAAGCAAGACATAATTGTTATGGAACAATCAGATAAATATAGTGAATGAAATCATAATTGTTATGGAACAATCAGATAAACATAGTGAATGAAATCAATCAAAACGCCCAAAACAACCAAAGAAAACCACTTCATAAACCCAAACCAAAGCAGCCAGCCCACCAATCAACCAGCTCAAAGAAACACCAAAACCATAACACCGAAAACAACCCTCCTTTGTGAGCATGGGTCACTCTCCACAAGAAAGAAGTAGCTCAGGTTCTCAGAATGTCTCATTTCTGTTCATGTCCTACTTCTATATATCCAGTGATTTAAAGATTCAAAATCACTATTTACAGGATGTAAAACCCTGTTCATGTTATAGTTCTATATATCCAGTGATTTAAAGATTTAAAATCACTATTTACAGGGTGTAAAACCCTGTTCATGTTATAGTTCTATAGATCCAGTGATTCAAAGATTCAAAATCACTATTTACAGGGTGTAAAACACTGTTCATGTCTTATTTCTATAGATCCAGTGATTCAAAAATTCAAGATGACTATTTACAGGGTGTAAAACCATGTTCATGTTATAGTTCTATATATGCAGTGATTCAAAGATTCAAGGTCACTATTTACAGGATGTAAAACCCTGTTTATGTTATAGTTCTATATATCCAGTGTTTCAAAGATTCAATATCACTATTAACAGGATGTATAACCCTGTTCATGTTATAGTTCTATATATCCAGTGATTCAAAGATTCAAGATTGCTATTTACAGGATGTAAAACACTGTTCATGTCCTAGTTCTATATATCCAGTGATTCAAAGATTCAAGGTTACTATTTACAGGATGGAAAACCCTGTTCATGTTATAGTTCTATATATGCAGTAATTCAAAGATTCAAAATCACTATTTACAGGATGTGAAACACTGTTCATGTTATACTTCTATATATCCAGTGATTCAAAGATTCAAGGTCACTATTTACAGGATGTAAAACCCTACTTAATCAGGGTAATTTTTTCATAAAAAAATGTTTTCAGCCAACCTGTCCACAAGCGTGTGAAGACAGTTACAACTGTGCATCATTCTGTCAACAAACTGTCAGAGCAAGGAAATATACAGGATGTGTAATATAGTTTCTTATTTTCTAATTCCTCCTGAAAGATCTGCATTACATCAGTGAAGCAATAAGCAAAGGCAAGCAGCTGAGACATTAAGTCTGGTAAGGGACAAACAAATTACATCAAAATAGTATATATATATATATATATATATATACTGCTTTTTTCTAAGAGACGATACTCATTTTCACTAGGATTTGTGCAGACTGTTCTAAAAGTCATCTTTTTTCCCTTCTTTACCTTCGTGTTTCTTTCCTTTTTTTCTTATTCTTTGTCCACTCTCCTCACTCCCACCCATCCCCAACACAGTGATTTTAAAATTACGTCATACTTTTTCCACTGATGTCTTTTGTCTGTCAGTGACGTACCCGTACTTTGATGGCTGAAGTTGGTTCTTGAATCTCTCTGTGCCATTTTTCCAAAATTCCGAAGCAACAGTCTTACACTGTATCTTTCAAATTGGAAGCCCTCCAGTATCTGGATAACGAAGCAGGTGGGAATGTTTTGGAGTGTGCCCGTGAAATTTCTGTGAATAGGAAGAGGATCAGGGAATGGAGTGAAAACAGAGATAGACTTGAACAGCGGAAATTGGAAGCCCTCCAGTATCTCGATAAGAAGCAGGTGGGAATGTGCCCATGAATTTTCTGTGGATAGGTCAAGTGTTCTACTCACACAACCTAACTCACATGCTTTCGGGGTTTGTATTCACTCGATTACATGGTTGAGCACAACAATTACTTTGTGCAAAGGGGTCTATCCCTAGCAAATGCCCACCCCCCAATTTTGCCCTAAATCTGTGCACAGGGGGTGGGGTGGGCGTATGCTAGGTATATATATATATATATATATATATATATATATATATATATATATATATATATATATATATATGTGTGTGTGTGTGTGTGTGTGTGCATGTGTGTGTGTGTGTGTGTGTGTGTGTGTGTGTGTGTGTGTGAGAGTGTGTGTGTGTGTACATGTGTGTGTGTGTGTGTGTGTGTGTGTGTGTGTGTGAGAGTGTGTGTGTGTGTACATGTGTGTGTGTGTGTGTGTGTGTGTGTGTGTGTGTGTGTGTGTGTGTGTGTGTGTGTTGTGTGTATCAAAAATGCTAGTACTGACAGTGTACACAAAGATAACAGAAATAACCAGATATCAAGAAACAAAAACTACAGTAGCAAATCAAGACCATTCAAATGTTAGCTAATGTCGTGTATGGTAAATATGGTAAAGGTGTTGCCACCAATCTTCACTGAAACAGCAAAAATATTTCATATGCAGATTTCATCAAACAAAATTATTAAAAATATCATTTCAGACAACGTGTTTCAAAATACATAGAAAAAAAGAATTTCTACTCAAATTTACTGATGGAAGCACAGGTGAAATTGAGCTTAGCCATTCTGTGTCAAGAGCAAAAAGCCTTGATGCAAG
>CM060346.1:2174768-2177268 GCA_030674155.1 Stramonita haemastoma
ACTCTATATCTGTTCATCTAGCAGAAACTTGATCATCATTGATTGATCTATAGAGAATTTTGGGTGGTAACAGCTGAAATTCGTGTGTGATTGTGTATTTTTGCTTTGCTTAATACTTTTTGTTACAGAACTTTGTATATCATATTCGTGTATCCTAGTTTGAGTTGTGATTATATTTCTTTTTTGTGATTACACTACTATTAGGCTTACGTGTTTGTTATTTGAGATTTTAGTCATTATCCGTTCATTTTGTTTTCCCCTTTTGTAATTGTTTTGGTTATTGATTTTGTTTTGTTTTTCTGGGTTTTTTTTTCTACTTGTGTGAAAACTCCTAGACACCCAAAGATCTAACACAGCATTACCATCTGCACTCATCCTTAGATGTCATGCCTCTTACCTCAGACAAGTGGCCATTAAAACAGGGTCTCCGAGTAGGCTACCTCAACATAAACAATGCAACAAATAAAACAGATGATATTGCTAGCATACTATTTAATGAGGGGAATGAGTTTCATCTGTTTGGCTTTGCTGAATCTCGTCTTTCCTCAAATATAACTGATGCAGATATGCACATTCCAGGATACCAAATATTTCGTCAAGATCCCTACAAACCAAAAACTACAGGCTTGTTAACATATTTTGCATCTTCATTATGCTGTAAAAGGCTACATAACTTCGATGTCTATGATATTGAATCGATATGGGTAGAAATCAAATTAAAACACAGTAGTCCGCTATTGATAGGATTCATATACAGAAATCCGTCGGAACCCACTGACTGGATGGATCGATTCAGTTCCTTAATGGATGAAGTTACACTTTTAAACTATGAAACAGTTATCCTTGGTGATTTTAACATAGATTTACTCAAACCTAAGCCTAAATGGAATCACAGCTATACTATGTTTGGCCTAGACCAACTAGTAGATAAACCCACACGTATAACAGAAAACTCAGAGACATTAATTGATCATATATATACTAATGCAAAACAACACATAACTGAAGTATGTACTCCATCGTGTGGATGCAGCGATCATAATCCTGTCTGCTTTACTTGGTTTAAACATCGTATAAAAATTCCTAAAGTTGGGCATAAAAACCATATATTACAGAAGATTTAAAAACTTTAGTGAGAAACATTTTCTTTCAGACTTGATGAATTCACCTTTACATGATATTTATCAAATAAGAGATCCCAATGAAGCTGCTGATTTTTGGGTTAATACATTTATCTCAGTGTATGACAAACATGCTCCCTTCATAAGAAAAAGGGTTAAAGAAAAAATGAAACCTCCTTGGATAACAAAGGACATAGATTCTGAGATAAACCTACGAAACTATCTGAAAACCCATGGTACAAATGACCAATTTAGAGAACAAAGAAATAAAGTGAATTCTCTAAAACGCAGATCGAAGCGTAACTACTTCCAACAGTTGTTAACTACCACAACTGACTCTCGCCAAATTTGGAAAGCCATTAATACATTATGTAATAAACATATTTCAAAGAGCCAACAATCCATTAAAGAAATATCAGCTGATGAATTAAACAACCATTTTTCAAATGTAGCTGATAAAGTTATAACATGTGACAAGTCAAGCGAAAATGATCTTATCTACTTAGAACAATATATTAATTCTAAACACATTAAAATTCCATTCGATCTGCAGCCAATGACAATTTTTGATGTATTAAATAGTCTAAAATTTCAAACAAATTCAAGGACACGTGATTTAGACAATTTGGATGGACGGATAATAAAACTATCTAGTCCAGTCATTGCTGAAACACTAACATATCTATACAACTTGTGTATTGAGAAAAGGTGTTTTCCTCTCAAGTTTAAACAAGCAGAAGTCATTCCAGTACATAAATCAGGGGAATACTCTTCTCCTTCGAATTATAGACCAATTTCAATTCTCTCAATATTATCTAAACCCATAGAAAAACACATACAAACATCGCTAAGTTCTTACTTTATTAACAACAGTCTAATAAATGAAGATCAGTCGGGGTTTCGTAAAAACTATTCCTGCCACACTGCTCTAACTCAGCTTACTGAAAGTCTCTTACACAACATAAATAACAATAAATTTACAGGACTCCTCTTTGTTGACTTTGAAAAAGCATTTGATGTGATTGATCATTCTCTGTTATTACGCAAATTAGAATTGTACAAACTGACACCTGAAATTATTCAGCTTCTAAAAAGTTTTCTGTCAAATAGGCAACAGCTCGTAACTGTTAATAATCAAACATCAGCACTACTACCTATTAGCTATGTGGTACCACAAGGCTGAGTATTGGGACCTTACTTGTTTTCAATCTTTGTAAATGACTTACCCTGTTTTATTCAATGTAACTGTGAAATGTTTGCTGACGATACCACTCTACTTTGTAGTGATTCAGACCCTTGCAGCTTATCTCGCAAACTTCAATCTAGTATTGACAAATTGATTACTTGGACTCAGTTAAACCATATGTCCTTAAATGCAC
>CM060346.1:2182268-2187268 GCA_030674155.1 Stramonita haemastoma
CCGTGACACCACCGTCACTGTGTCGGTCACCTTCATCAGGTAGATGAGGGGTCCGCTGTTGTCATGGCAACCAGGTCATCAGGTAACACAGCCAGGCTCCATGGTCTTTCAGGAATGTGTGCAGAGGCAGACACAGTGTGTGGAGGTGTCACGTCCATCACCTTCACCTTGTCGTTGTTAATGTCTGTCATGACCAGTCTGTCATCAGGCAGACAGACAATGGCAGGATCCCTGGTGTCTGTCTGTCCTCAGCAGTTGTGGGTGAAGTCTTGAAGACGCGTTGTGGGGTGGCTGTCATCCAATCCACCCGGGGTGTGAAGGTGGGGTGTCCTCCTGGGTGGGTGGGGTCTGAGGAGTAGCAGTGGGGTCTGTGAGGAGGAGGAGGAGGGAGGATGAGTGTGAGAGGAGGAGTCAGTTGGACTTTTCAGGGTTTGTGAAGCTGAACCTGGATCCTTCTGTCATCTGTAACATCGTCATCATCATCATCATCATCATCATCTCATCATCATCATCATCATCGTCGTCTCGTCATCGGTCATCATCATCATCGTCGTCGTCATCATCATCATTGTCGTCGTCGTCGCCAGTCATCATCATCTCATCATCATAACGTCATCATCTCATCATCATCATCATCATCTCATCATCATCATCATCATCATCATCATCATCATCATCATCATCATCAATCATCATAGTGATAGCAGTCAGCACGTAGCAGCAGTAGTGTATGCAGTAGTAGTCAGCAGTAGTCTAGTCAGTAGTAGTAGTAGTAGTAGTAGTAGTAGTATAGTGAGAGAGTAGTAGTAGTAGTAGTAGTAGTAGTAGTAGTAGTAGTAGTAGTAGTAGTAGTGTAGTAGCTAGTAGTAGTAGTAGTAGTAGTAGCAGCACAGCATAGTAGTAGTAGCAGTTAGTAGTGTAGTTTTGTTGTTGTTGCTATGTGAAGTGTATTAATTTTCACTGCCTATCAGTATAACGCCTTCAATTGTTCTATTATGTGACGTTATTTGCTTGATGACGCATTTACTGATGATCTCCCACTTGTGTCATCAAGAATGACGTCATTGTGTTATTGCGTCATCCAGTGTGGATCAGAGTCTAGAGGTAACCCACCTGCCTAGAAAGCAAAAAGTCCTGGTTTGAAGTGTGTGGTCATTTGATCTCATTTTCAGCCAGGAACTTTTCACCCATCGACTAGACCATGAGTGGTGGTCTGGGTGCTAGTCTTTTGGCTGAGATGATAAACCGATGTCCTGTGTGTTACACATATTTAGTGCACGTAAAAGAACCCACCACAACAAGCAAGTTGTCCCTAGCAAAATTGTGTCAAAAAAGGCTACTCTTAAAGGGAAACAAATATGGTTGCAGACAAGAAAAGAAAAGAAAATGGATAGTGCTGCTCTTGTGTCGATGTAGTCTCCCCAGGGAGAGCAGCCCGAATTTCATGCAGAGAAATCTGCTGTGACTTAAGGTGGTATACAATACAATAATGTGATACACTACACTACACTACACTACACTACACTACACTACACTACACTACACTACACTACACTACACTACACTACACTACACTACACTACACTACACTACACTACACTACACTATACTATAATATACTACACTTCACAACTACACTACACTACACTACACTACACTACACTACACTACACTACACTACGCTACTACGCTACCTACACTACACTACACTACACAACACTACACTACACTACACTACACTACACTACACTACACTACACTACATACATCTACACAACACAATACATACACTACAATACAATACAATATAATTCAATACAATATGATACAATACAAACAATACAATACAATGAAATATAATATAATATAATGTAATATAATGAAATGAAATGTAATGTAATGTAATATGATATGAATGTGATATGATATGATATGATGTAATGTAATGTAATGTAATGTAATGTAATGTTATGTATGTAATCTAACTATTAATCTAATTAATTATGATTAATTAATACATTATAATATTATCACACAATATATGTGATTGATATGATATGATATGATATGATATGATATGATATGATATGATATGATATGATATGATATGATATGATATGATATGAAATATGATATGATATGATTGATACATACGATTGATAGATTGATAGTGATTGATTGATGCGATGTGATGTGGTGATGTTGATTGATGTGTTGTTGATGTGGTGGTGTGATGTGATGTGTGATGTGTGGTGTGAAGCGATGTGGTGATGTGAAGCGATGTGGTGTGGCGATGTGATGTGCGATGTGGTGTGGTGGCGTGGTGTGGTGATGCGGTGGTGTGGTGATCTGATGTGGTGATGTGTATGTGGGGATGTGGTGTGGGGGTGTGATGTGGTGTGGCAATGTGATGTGGCGATGTGATGTTGGGTGCGGTGTGGTGGGCGATGTGGCGGTGTGATGTGGTGATGTGATGTGCGGTTGATGTGGCGATGTGATGTGGCGATGTGGTGTGGCGATGTGATTGGATGTGATCGGGGATGTGATGTGGTGATGTGATGTGGTGGTGTGATGTGGCGATGTGATGTGGCGATGTGGTGTGGCGGGGTGGTGTGGCGGGTGGTGTGGCATGTGGTGTGGCGATGTGTGTGGCGATGTGATGCGGTGATGTGCTGTGATGATGTGATGCGATTGTGGCGATGTGATGCGGCGGTGTGATGTGGCGATGTGATGTGATGTGGCGATGTGATACGGTGATGTGATGGGCGGATGTGATGTGGCGATGTGATGTGGCGATTTGATGCGGTGTGGTGGGTGTTGTGGTGCGGTGATGCTATCGATGTGGCGATGTGATGTGGTGGTGTGATGATGTGATGTGGCGATGTGATGTGGTGATGCGATTTGATGTGGTGTGTGTGGTGTGGTGATGTGATATCATGTGGTGATGTGACGATGTGATGTGGTGATGTGATGTGGTGAGTGATGTGTGATGTGATATGATAATCATAAGATATATGATTTGATACTGATCGTATATGATATAATAATATATGATTTGATATGATATTGATACTAATAGCGATATCGATACTAATATATAGATATGATATGATATGATATGATATGATATATGATATGATATATATGATATAAATAATGATGACATGACATGACATAATGTAATATATTACAATGTAACACAATACATTACAATGCATTACATCGCAATATAATATATGCAATGGAATGTAATACAAAACAATATAACAATAACAATGAACACAATACAAACATACATACAATACAATACAATACAATACAATACATACAATACCAATACAATACAATACAATACAATACAATACCACTAAACTAAAGTAATGTTTGGTTTGCATATGTTTCTGAGTCAAGAACATGACCCACTGTTCTGCTCATTTTGACTGGCTGGGTTTGCCTCATAATTCTAGCAAGTTCTGAGGTTTCTGAAATGTTCTCACAGCTTCGAGTTTGTACCAGTGTCTAGGAGCAGTCGTCAAAAGCTAAAAATAGCACTCTGTTGTTGTGACAAGTGAGGAGGAGGAATGAGGAATAGGAATAAGGAAGTGAATATAGATCTAGCTCATGAACAGAGAGTGTAATGACAGAGTCATGTTGTATATCTGTGTTTGTTGACAGAGTTCGTTTCAAGTGGAAAGCTACGTTTTTATTATGAAAACTCTTTCAGGAAACTAGATATTTATTGAACAAATGCATATCAGAATTAATTAGATTAATCTTGGGTCAACTCTTTCTACATTTAAAAATAAAAAAAAAAAATAAAAAGAAAGATTTAGAAGTCCTTTGAAAAAGCAAGGCATCGTCCAGTATATTACTATGCTTGTATTCATTTCTTTCCTTTTCATTCTCACTTGTACAGATTGCCCCTACCCCCACACCCTTGTGAGCATTCCCCACCCCCACCTTCATTCTACAGTCACTGACCTGGAGAGCGTAACAGCTGTGAGAGTTGTTCCGTAATCATCTTCAGCTTGTCCAGGCTGGGGCAGTGATGATCTTTCCTGACGACATTCATACGTCTCTCAAAACTGTCTGTCTTCATGTCCATGCTGACGTCAGAATCTCTGATCTTGATGACGTAAGAGTCAGGATCAGTAGTGCTTTGGACAACGTCAGAATTGGTCATGTGGTCCTTGTAAGTGTCAAGAACATGTGTATGTTCCCTGACCATGTCTAACAGCTCGCCTGCTAGGGACTTGATGGTCTCCAGTGCGGTCACAATGTCCAGGTGTTCACTGCTGTCCTGCTGTGTCAGACCATTCTGCTTCTCCCTCCTGTCCTTCACAGCTCTGCATGAGTCACATGATGCATCACGTGACTGCTGGTCACTGATGTTGCTAATGCTGTCCAAGGACAATGTAGACAGGTGACAAAATGACCTCAGGTGAGGTGTGGTAGAGTCTGGGGAGGAAGTGTTTCGTACAGCCTGGGGTAGCAGACGTAGAACATGACCTTTTGCAAGTCGAATCTTCAGGTGATTGGCAGAACAAGCCTCACAGTAATACTCAAGACAGTCCAGGCAGACTTTGGCGGCCATTTTGTTGGGACAAAGCAGACAGGGGATGTCTGTCTTTCTCTCCAGCTCCTGGAGGACCAGGTGTTCCACGACGAAGTCTGTGTCCGTCTGCTGGATCAGCTGGCTGGGGGTGAGGGACTGGTCTTTGGGCAAACGCAGAGGTTGTTTACACTGCAGACACTCAGCTGTCGGGTCTTGCAGCGCATCGTGAAGACATCTTCTGCACAGCACGTGTCCACACGGCAGAATGCTGGCACCCAGACAAAGTGACCTACAGCAGGGACAGTCTTTGAGTGACGTCACTGGGTCTTGTGGCTGTGGGGAAGAGGACTGGCCTCCAGTTGCCATGGTGATATTTCAAGGTGTGTCAGCGAATCTGACCTGAACACAAAAAGACAAGAATGAAAGAAAATAGAGAGAGAGATGG
>CM060346.1:2194768-2199768 GCA_030674155.1 Stramonita haemastoma
GGCTATAAACTGTAGGCTGTAAACTGTAGACTGTAGGCCGTAAACTGTAGGCTATAAACTGTATGCTATAAACTGTAGGCTATAAGCTGTAGGCTGTAAACTGTAGACTGTAGGCCGTAAACTGTAGGCTATAAACTGTATGCTGTAAACTGTAGGCTATAAACTGTAGGCTGTAAACTGTAGGCTATAACCTGTAGGCTGTAAACTGTAGACTGTAAACTGTAGGCTGTAAACTGTAGGCTGTAAACTGTAGGCTATAAACTGTAGGCTGTAAACTGTAGGCTGTAAACTGTAGGCTGTAAACTGTAGGCTATAAACTCTAGGCTATAAACTGTAGACTGTAAACTGTAGACTGTAAACTGTAGACTGTAAACTGTACACTGTAAACTGTACACTGTAAACTGTACACTGCAGACTGAGCAGTAATTGCGCAGGAGGCAACAGCAATCACCGCTGGCTGATTTCCGAAGAGGGTTTGACCCAGGAACGCCCACACTGCCGAGTGTGATGTGGCCTGAACACGTCAGAGGGCTGCCTTGATATCAGGTGAGGCTGCACTGGGCTCCTCCTTCTGCACCTGCTGATGATCAGGTGACCAGGTGCGGGGACAGGATGGAGGCAGCCCTCCTCACCTGACTGACAGCACACCGTGTGTGGGTCACCAAGCCATCGCAGATCTGGGTCACAGCTTGAGAGCAGCCACCGTCACAGTGTGTGTGTGTTGTGTGTGTGTGTGTGTGTGTGTGTGTGTGTGTGTGTGTGTGTGTGTTGTGTTGTGTGTGTGTGTGTGTGTGTGTGTGTGTGTATGTGTGTGTGGTGTGTGTGTGTGTGGTGTGTGTGTGTGTGTGTGTGTGTGTGTGTGTGTGTGTGTGTGTGTATGTGTGTGTGTATGTGTGTGTGTGTGTGTTGTGTGTGGTGTGTGTGTGTGTGTGTGTGTGTGTGTGTGTGGTGTGTGTGGTGTGTGTGTGTGTGTGTGTGTGTGTGTGTGGTGTGTGTGTGTGTGAATGTGTGTGTGTGTAAGAGAATGTGTGTGTGTGTGTGTGTGTGTGTGTGTGTGTGTGTGTGTGTGTGTGTGTGTTTATGTGTGTGTGGTGTGTGTGTGTGTGTGTGTGTGTGTGTGTGTGTGTGTGTGTGTTTGTGTGTGTGTGTGTGTGTGTGTGTGTGGTGTGTGTGTGTGTGTGTGTGTGTGTGTGTGTGTGTGTGTGTGTGTGTGTGTGTAAGAGAATGTGTTTGTGTTTGCGCGCGCGCGTGTGTGTGTGTGTGTGTGTGTGTGTGTGTGTGTGTGTGTGTGTGTCTGTGTCTGTGTCTGTGTATGTGTATGTGTGTGTATGTGTGTGTCTGTCTCTGTGTGTGTGCGTGTGCGTGTGCGTGTGCATGGTGTGTGTGTGTGTGTGTGTGTGTGTGTGTGTGTGTGTGTGTGTGTGTGTGTGTGTAAGAGAATTGTGTGTTGTGTGTGTGTGTGTGTGTGTGTGTGTGTGTGTGTGTGTGTGTGTGTGTGTGTGTGTGTGTGTGTGTGTGTGTGTAAGAGAATGTGTCAGAGAGAGAGAGAGAGAGAGAGAGAGAGAGGGAGAGAGAGAGAGAGTGTGTGTGTGTGTGTGTGTGTGTGTGTGTGTGTGTGTGTGTGTGTGTGTGTGTGTGTGTGTGTGTGTGTGTGAGTGTGTGTGTGTGTGTGTGTGTGTGTGTGTGTGTGTGTGTGTGTGTGTGTGTGTGTGTGTGTGTGTGTGTGTGTTTGTACGCGGAGTTAATTATGTGCATGTGCGTGTGTATGTCACTGAGATAGATTACTGATTGATTGATTGATTGATTGATTGATTGATTGATTGATTGATTGATTGATTGCTTTAGTCTTTTGTATCGAGGATAATGAAATAAGCACTCATGTGCTTTTTTCATCCAGTCCCCGAATGTATACATTAAAAATTAAAAATATTTTCGCCTGTTCCCACCAGCACACAATGGCCTTCCCTTACGAAAAGCGAAACAGGATTTTACCTGGGCGCAAGATGTTCTGCGTGCGTTCTCATACGGGGCCTGGGTTTACAGTCTCGTCCGATAGACTTTTGGGGAGAGTGGAGTCAGCACTGAAGTTAACTCCAGGGGAAAAGTCCCCTCGATCGGAGTGGAACTGGCGTCGTCAAATTGCCAGCGCAATGTTCTGACCATCGGTGGATCGGTGGTCTAGGTGGTCAAGCGCCTTGCCTAGAAAGCAAACAGTCCGGGTCGGAGTGTGCGGGGTTCGTACCCCGTTTGGACCCAAAACTTTTTCCCCATCCATTAGACCCTGAGTGGTGGTCTGGGCGCTAGTCTTTCGGATGAGATGATAAACAGAGGTCCCGTGTGTTACACATCACTATTTAGCGCACGTGAAAGAACCCACGGCAACAAGGGGGTTGTCCCTGGCAAAATTCTGTAGAAAGAAGCCACTCTGATAGGGAAACAAATATTACTTGCATGCAGGAAAAAGAAAAAAAATGGGTAGGCGCTGCACATGTGGCGACGCGCTCTCCCCGGGGAGAGCAACCCGAATTTCATGCAGAGAAATCTGCGTGACATAAAGTGGTACAAAATGCAAAATGCAAAAATTATGTTATCCCGTCCCCAGAGAGAGAGAGAGAGAGAGAGAGAGAGAGAGAGAGAAGAGAGAGAGAGAGAGAGAGAGAGAGAGAGAGAGAGAGAGAGAGAGAGAGAGAGAGAGAGAGGCAGAGACAGACACAGACACAGAGACAGAGACAGAGAGAGGCCAAGTAGAACAAGTACGAGTGCACATGTGTGCGTGCGTATATCTTCTTTTTTTTTGCGTGGATGATGACTATGTTCATCATTATAGGGTTAGGGTTAGGGTTAGGGTTAGCCTATGTGCTTGTCTGCACGTGTATGCTATATATGATTGGTTTATGTGTCTGTTCTCTTGGTCTGAGTGTGTATATAGGCCTGTGTGTGTGAATGTATATACATACGCCCCCTTTTGTTGTTGGCCTAAAAAAACAAGTCCTAAACGATATGAGAGTCACGGAAGATAACAGTAACAATAGAATAACGATAAAGTATATCAGTTGTTTTTCACTGATCGGTATAATGCTGTGCTGTCGCCAGGAAGATATGAGCAGACCTTGTGCTAGATAACACCACACGACTTGTCATCTGTGGCCTGTGTGTTATGGTCTCTACTGGGCTCAGTGGTTAAAGTGCTGGGCTCTTGAGGTGAGGGGTGCAGGTTCCAGCTTTGCCAAGCTTTTCCAATTGATGCAGTTTTTTTCCTTCCACAGTTCTTCTTTCTTTCTTTCTTTCTTTCTTTCTTTCCTTCTTTCTTTCTGTCTTTCTTTTTTTCTTTGTTTCTTTCTTTCTTTCTTTGTTTCTTTTTTTCTTTCTCTCTTTCTTTTCTTTCTTTATTTTCCTTTCTTCCTTTCTTTTCTTTCTACCTTTCTTTCTTTCTGACTGTCTGTGTGTCTGCCTTTCTGACTGTCTGTCAGTCTTTCTGTCTGTCTGTCTATTTTTCTTTCTTTCTTTCTTCTCTCCCTTTCTTTCTTTCGATCATTCTTTCACTTTGGGCTTTCTTTCCTTTTCCTGTCTTTTTTTCTATATGTTCCTCTCTCTCTCTCTCTCTCTCTCCTCTCTCTCTCTCTCTCTCCTCTCTCTCTCTCTCTCTCTCTCTCTCTCTCTCTCTCTCTCTCTCTCTCTCTCTCTCTCCTCTCCTCTCTCTCTCTCTCATCTCCTCTCTCTCTCTCTCTCTCTCTCTCTCTCTCTGGGGGACGGATAGCCTAGTGGTCAGAACATTGCGCTGGCAATTTGACGACCCGGGTTCGATTTCGGTGGAGGAGATTTTTCTCCTGGAGTTAACATCAATGCTGACTCCACTCTCCCGAAAAGTCCTTTGGATGAGACTTTAAACCGAGGCCCCCGTGTGCGAACGCACGCATAATATCTTGTGTACATGTTAAATCCTGTTCTGCTTTTCGTAAGAGTAGGCCATCGTGTGCCGATGGGAACAGATGACATTTACAAAACTGCATACACACGGGGACTAGATGTAAAAAATCACAAGAGTGCTTATTCCATTATCCGCCATATAAAAGAATACATCAAATCAAATCAAATCAAATCAAATCTCTCTCTCTCTCTCTCCTCCCTCTCTCTCTCTCCCTCTCTCTCTCTCTCTCTTCTCTCTCTCTCTCTCTCTCTCTCTCTCTCTCTCTCCTCCTCTCTCTCCTCTCTCTCTCTCTCTCTCTCTCTCTCCTCCCTCTCTCTCTCTGACAATCGATGAAAATCTCAGCTGGTTCTACCACAATCTCATCTATGCAAGTACTTGTCCCAAAAACTTTACCAGTTGACTAAAGTTAAACACTTTCTCGACTTCCATTCAAGGAAACTGTTCTTTCAAGCTTGTATACAATTCTCAGTAGACTATGCAGCAACCCTGTGGGATTCTGCCGGTGCAAATACCATGAAACCGTTACTCAGTCTGTATAAACGTGGTCTTAAACTGGTCCTTTTGAAGAAAACAACCTTGCTAGAAGTGGACTACACTCAGTTAAATATTCTTCCCCTACACCAACGGCTAAAATATAACAAAGGCATCATGATGTTTAAGATAGTGACAGGAAATGTCCCGACACCCTTAAAAGATAAATGCTTTCTCTCAAACTGGAGAATTAGTGACGTCAAATCTTCTTTCTCTCTCAACAAATGTAATACTTTCAAGTAACAGAGGTCAAAAACTGAACATAGACAGAAAGAGAGAGACACTGGGAGCGATACAAGTACAAGAAAGAAAAAGACCAGCTATACAAATTAACATCCCGTTATAGGTTTGGGCTTTGCTATGCCTTTCTGTCTGTCTGTCTGTCTCTGTTTAGTATCACTGAGATAGACACTTAGATTGAAACGAATTTGAAATAAGAAGGAAGAAGAAAAGTAGAAAAGTTGTACATATTAATTGACACTGAGAGTGAAGCAGTGTGGAAAGAACATTTATTTATTCTTTTATTCGAGGATAATGGAAT